>VZTM01038473.1:4539-16323 GCA_013400555.1 Jacana jacana | reverse complement strand
TGTTCATTTCTGGTTTTCTGCGCTACCTGAAAGCTAGTTTGTCTCCTGTTTACACAGGAGGAATGAATCTCCCCATTTACGGTACCCGAAGGGCTGAACTTCAGAGCGCTTGGCACCTCGGCTGGGGCTGGAGCTGCAGCGTACAATGCACAGTGGCGAGCCGTGTGCCAAGGGCCTTTCGATGCAGCCACGTCACTCGGTTGTGTAAATACAGGGGCTTCACTGAAAACCCAAGCCAGTGGCTATATGGGTATAGGTATAAAAGTGTCAGCACATGAGACTTTTTTTTTTAACAGATTCTTTTGGAGGAGCAGGCGTTGGTAGCAACACATACACACCTTTGAAAATGCTATTGGGACTTGGACAAAATCCACACAAAATCTAAATCCTAGGGATCCAGACTGCCTGCTCTCCAGCACCGTCTGACCCACTAGACTTTTACTCTCCAGAAACATCCTGGTCTGCTGTCAGATCCCTCATGAGCCAGCTCAGATGCAGTCCAGTGTCAGGGAACCCGCCAAGTCTTTCACCTAAGGTCTGTCGTGCTCCAGACTGACCAGACAAGATGCCCGACCTCTTCTGAAGCTCCTGGAGGGGCCTTAACCTATTGGACTCAGAGTTCAACTTTCAGGGTCTTCAGTGTTAGCCACCTCACTGTGGAAACAGAGGGGTTTAGGGTGCAGCTCCTACATTCCCCAAGAATACTTAAATCACAATGCTGGGGAAATTTGTAGTGGGGAGTAAGCTCTGCTGCTGCTCAAGTTAAGGCACTGTGTGGGCAGCACAAGAAAGGCCACATGGTCAGGAGTGCAGGGAAGAGAAAGTCCGTCTACATCAGCTGCTTCAACAGAGGGGTGAGGAGAGGGGAATGAGATGGAGGATGTGGACGTGGTGCTCAGGGGAGGCACAAATGTTATAAGTGGCACAAAAAGCTGTGAAGCTCGTGTAGAAAGACACAGGCATCCCCAAAGACACAGTGCTGTTATGGCCCAACAGGTACTTGTTCTCAAGTCACAGGTCCATGGCACAGGTCCAAACACTAGCATGGGATTAGCCGCATAGCTAAATCATTAGTGTGGTCTTCTGGCACTGTATTGACAACTGTCACCTGGGATAAGGCCACATCTAGTCTAGGACTGCTGTGAAAAATTCAGTTGTGGCCACAGCAAGAACTAGGAAGACCCAACTGCTGGGACACATCTCCCAAGTGAAGGAGAAATGCCTTAAAAGGCTCCTTTTTAGACTGGAAGTGGGCAGCAAGTTACAGTGTGGGACCCAGGAGAAGTGACTGGATAATGTAGCAGAGTGACAGAACAGGATTCAGGCTGAGCACTGTAGAGGAAGCCACACTACACAGTGGATCCCAATTATCTTTGTATTATGAGATGGTAGACAGAAGAGAGAGATAGAAACGCTCTGACCATACCCTGATGGAAGGCATGGATACATGCAGGCTGTGTGCACTTGCAGCCCAGAAGGACAATCAAAAGGGCTGCATCAAAAGGTGTGTTGCCAGCAGATCCAGAGAGGTGATTCTGCCACTTTGGTGAGACCTCACCTGGAGTACTGTGTGCAGGTCTGGAGCCCTCAATATAGGAAGGACATGGACCTGATGGAGCAGGTCCAGAGGAGGGCCACAGAAATGATCAGGGGGTTGGAGCACCTTTGCTATGAGGCCAGGCTGAGGGAGCTGGGGTTGTTCAGCTTGGTCCCTTCCAGCCTGGACCATTCTATGATTCTATGATTACCTTGTATGTTCAAACAAGGCAACTTTTGTTTTAACTCCTGGGCAATGAAATAATTAGTTTAGGTAAAACTGAATCAAATGGGACATGTTGCAGCATAAGAAACATTCAAGCTACAGTAAATTTACCTGCAGGGTAAAAGATAGATCCCTCATCAAAAAACAACATTTATTGTCTAGACCAGTGTGTGTGGTGCTGTGGAAGGCGACTGCATGTGTATAAAAATTCCATCCCTAAGAGGTAGACAGAAAAGAAATGGCAACACTGGGAAGCCCATCAAAACTTATTTCAAAAAGTTTTTGTAATATCTGTTTAGAGGTTCTTTGATTCTTCTTCCATTGCATGCTAGAAGAGCTAAATCCTTCCTAAAAACTCGCATGCAGGCAGATTAGTGAGCAAAACTGGAAACTGGAAATGGAGGTAAGAAAGGACAAGGTAGGCATTATCTTTTTTTCAGCGTTACTGTTCTTCCCACTGAATCTCCAAATGTCTCTTTAGCAGAATGCATTTGATGATAGGTTAGGAATCAAGGAGTGTTTCCACATTTTTTGATGCTCATTAGCAACTGGTAGGAGAGAGCGCGGATCAGGATTTGACAGCCTTCTTTCACAAGCATAATCTTAAAATCTCTGTGTTTCAGAGAGAGATTTTGTCGTGCTCAGTCTCCAAACCCCCGGCTTTTGGGTTTGGCTTCGCGTGTTTCAGTTTAAAATCCCAACTGAGAAACTCATGACTTTCTATGCCTTGTAGCCTTTGATCCTTTGAAAATCTGATTTAATGAATTCTGCCTTATGCCTCTTACCTAGATAAACAGTCTTTTAAAATAAAACAAAAAACAACTAACGCCATCAACAGCGCTAACAAATGTCCTGCCTGTGAACACAATTAGTAAGAAAATAGCCTTAGCGGTGTTTAGCCTGCAGACACCCGGTGGAACTCCACAGCCATAGATTCTAATTAAGGGATTGACTTTTCAAGAAAGATTAAAATAACAAAATGCATTTAGCTTTGCTCAACGATGACAGAGAGGGAGTAGGAGAACCCTCAGCATCAGTAAGAAAATTGTTAACACCCACAATGGACAAGAGCAGTTTAAAGGAAGAGAACGAACACTTTCTAAAAAACCAAGAATAATCATAGAATTATAGAATCATATAGGCTGGAGGAGACCCTTGGGATCATCAAGTCCAACCATCAGCCCTACTCTACAAGTTCTCCCCTACACCATATCCCTCAGCACCACATCTAATCTACTCTTGAACACAGTCAGGGATGGTGACTCCACCACCAACCTGGGCAGCTCATTCCACTGACTGACTACTCTTTCTGGAATAATGGATGCATAAATAGAATAAATAAGTTCAATGCTGATTATTGATATTCTTATGTTATTAAAACTTTTGAATGAACACAGGAACGTTAGTTGTCAAGCAGAGATTATTTCATGACCAAGGAAAACAGAAGGGCTCTGATTACCTTATTACCACTGCAAAATGTAACGTCTAGTTTCATGTGACCAGGGAGAGGCTCTATCACTGTATGTCCCTCCCTCACACAAATGTTTGCATCAGGTCTGCTTTTTGGGCAGCCTTTGTAGAAATGTTCCCCAGAAACAACATTTACAGAACTGCAAACCCACTGTATCTGTCAAACGAGCAGCGGTGGAGCCACTACCTTGCCACTGCAGAGAGAGGGGAGAAGTGATTGAGGCAGTGGAGGCCATACAGCAGGGTGTTCTCCTGGTTTTGACACTGTAGCCAGGGGCAGGAGGTGGTTCTGTTTCCAGCATGACCTTGAGTAGATAGATCCTCGTCTCCACCACCAGGATTGCTTGGTCAGGTGTCTAACCAGCTTGGTGGAAAAGAGAGAAATAAAGGCTTTATAGTCTGCTACTGCCATGCAACCCTGTTGTAGGGTCCTCTGCTACTTTCCTGGGTGAATGACACATTTTGGGGTTAGAATAGCTCCAAACCCTCTAAGAAAACATGGCTTTTAACACATATTAAAAAAGCCAAACTCAACACAGTTATGCTTTTCTAGGTTGAATCAAGATTCAAGCCCAGGCAGAAGTCTAGTTGCAGTAAATGCTGATGCTAAAAACTCTCACTAAAAGCACTGTGGTGTATCCCATCACGTTCTCTGGGTCCTGCTAGTGTAGGGTAATGTACGCTCTTAGTGCTGAGAGAAGTACGGTCTTCGAATTAACCTGGACTGTGTGCGTGAAAGCTCTTGTAGAAGAGCATAACCACTTCCACGAAGGCTCAGGATCCAGAGGTGGTTGTGGAGCCAATACACAGTTCTGGGTGTCCAGAATGAGGAGATGAATCTAGCAAGGCTCTGAGATTGCCTTCTTCCTTGGTCACCTGGGGACAGTTTCCGATGGTCCCTCAGAGTGTTTCTTTTCAAACAAAATAAAAATGATCAATGAGCTTTGCTCCTCCCTGCTAACATTAAATGTCCTGCTTTTCCTCCAGCTCGTGGGCTCACCAGGGAAGAATCATCCCTCCATTCCATGATGTGGTCAGGGCTGGGGGCACCTACTATTTTATGCCATTCTAATATGATGTTTTTATTAACGTTACCCAGCAGTTATTCAAATAGGAAGATAACTGGGGGTTACTTTTTATGTCCCCCTGTAAAGGATGCACCGGAGTGTAGCATTACAGACCTACCATGCAATTGTGACGGCAGTATTTCCAAATAGTCCATCCCACAGGAAAAGGTCAGCAAGTAACCACGCAGACAGGCACAATAACAGATTTCCTTTCTACCTGACATGCAATCTTCCCAGAAAATGAAGGCAGAAATTACCGAGTACATTTGTAAAACATAGAATGAGAGGTGTGTGTACAAAACCAATTAAGGAAAGAATTGCTTTTTGCTTCTTTTTTTTTCCTGGTGCACTCTTTTAGAAATTTACCTCCATATACTAATTAACCTCTGGGTGACTTTATGTAAATTAGATGGCATTCTTTGCAGTATTGCTGTAGTAGCATAAGTGATTTAAAGTGATATAAAGTGCTTTAAAGGTAGCCAACAAAGTTTCTGTTCAATATGTTACACTATAAAGATGTCGGAATGATCAGGCTCTCTTGGAATGAGAGACTGATGAGGAGGAGGAGAAAAGGTGAAAAGTGATGTGAAAGCTACTGGGAAGATACACAGAGTTCAAGGGCCACGTCCCCAGTGTGATAAACACGCCCAGGACCACTAACTCAATGTAGATGTTCAGATTTACATCACCCCAGGACCTGGTCTCATACATTGAAAATAGATATTGAGGATGTCATTAGGCTGGACATTAGGAAAAAAATTATTCATAGAAAGAGTGGGCAGGCACTGGAATGGGCTGCCCAGGGAGGTGGTGGAGTCGCCATCCCTGACTGTGTTTAAGAGTAGATTAGACGTGGTGTTGAGAGATATGGTGCAGGGGAGAACTTTGTAGAGTAGGGCTGATGGTTGATGATCCCAAAGGTCTCTTCCAACCTAAATGATTCTAAGATTCTATGTCAACTGGAGTCCTAGAGCCTTTGGCGATCTTGGAGTAGTAATTTCAGTAGATCAGAGAGTATCACTGGTGATAGGCTTCCCTTATGATGGCTTGCTGTGCAATTAGTTTTCCTGTGTGTCTGAGACATCAGGGACAAAGAGTCCTGTCAGGAAATTTAACTAAGGAAACAGTGGCCAGATTTGTAAAGATCTGTTGTTGTGCCAAAAAGATTTTAGAAGAGAATTCGCCTAGGTGGCCTGGTGTTCCCCACAAACACCCAAAGCGCTCGGGACAGCAAAGACACGAGGAGCAGCCAAATCAGCGTCAAAAGAGTTGCAGTCCACGCTGAAGCCAAGCCTGCTCCTTACGCCCACTGAAGTGTATGGCACAACAAAGATGTCTGGCAGTGCCAGTAAAATTTAGAAACCAATTTTTGGTCGAGATGAGTTAGACCCTAAAGGTGAGTATCTTTCTCCATTACAGAAGGTGCAAGGGTGGTCGGTCCTGATGTAAATGTCTACAGTCCACATTTAGTTAGAAATATCCCAGTCCCTCAAGCAAGCATAACTAACACAAAGAGTGGTGATGGGAGATGAGAGAGAGGTAGGGGATTCATCACCTAGGTGCTTGCTGTGTGTTATTATTATGCATAATGTATATATTAAAGCATTATACATTAAAGTGTACTTATTACCTATTCTATTGCATGTCATATATACATTACTGTCAAGGTACTGACACTGCATTTAGAAAATAAAAAGAGCTGATTCAGCCCTTGGAAAAGATGGCTAAGGTGTGCAGCTCGAGAGAGTACCGGGCTGTGACTCCCAAGACCACACAGCTACGACCTTGCAGCCAACAGTTTAGGCTCCTCAGATACTGAGGACTGGGGAAATTCTACTGTATAACTGCTTTTGGTCAATCTTCTTGGTTAGATTAAGAGGGTCCCTGCTCAGTAGCCTGGCTGTGGTGAAACCCAGGCACCTGATTCTGCCAGTGACATATACAGAATGGGCATTGCATGCTGCATGGTATGAATTCAGTACTGGGAGCCTACCAGCGGTGTGCAGCAGAACTCGCTATTGTCCTGTTGTCTGTGGATGTAAAGCTGGGTGCCTAGAAGTTAAGCCCGGTATCAGTTAGCCTGTAGGCTTGCAAATTTTGCTGGATTTAGCCTGTCAGCTGTGAAATGCTCAAACACAGGGAACAACGCCAAACAGATACCTGGTTCACTGTCTGCATCAAGCAGCGGGTAGTCGGGCTGAGAGGTTTCCTTCCAGTCAGTCTGGGGGAAGAAAAAAAAAATAGTTAAGTCTTCAGAGAGATATTAAGGGAAAATTGTACCATCAATTATATCACAATGGCATTAGGCAACTTTGCACAGTGCTACTAGATGGGGGAGTAGGTTTTCAGTATGATGAAGAGGCAGGTGCAGTGATAGCCATGATGATGAGGGACTTCCTCCTCAGGGCACCCTGACCATCACACTCTCCCCACTTACTCTACTGGGAGAGCAACCTGCTTAACATCTCCCCTCCACCCACCCTATTCTCTTTCTGGGTAGAGTTGGGGTATGTAAAATTCTGAAAGACATCGAGGAAATTTCTAAGATGCCATTTCCCTTTGTTACCTTCCTTTTTCCTGGAAAGAGACATTCAGTCTGCAGCACCTTCAGCGCAGCAGCACCGAGGCAGCGGGCCAGGACATCCTCCTCACTTCACAGTCTGCTTTCCAACCTCCACCCACCACAGCTGGCCTGTATTTGTGTCTCAGCTGCAGAGGCCGGTTCCCCTCCTGACTCCAGTGTGTAAAAAAGGAGGAGTGGAGGTCCCTAAAGCTGGAGCTGTGAGATGGTGATGCCCAGCCGTCAGCCCCCCAGGGTTTTCCAGGGTGAGTGTAACTTTGCATTGCTACAAGAGACATACCAAAGACAGGGAGGCCTAGGAGGGGCGCTCCTAATAACCCTTTAAAAATGAAAAGAAAGCTCGTTCAGAGAAAAGAAACAACGTGGCAGAATGAGGAAAAGGAGGGAGCTGCCTTTTTCTCTCTACCCCATGACTGGCCTCATGCTCCGGTGTGTTTCCATGGAGGCTGTTGCTGTCACTGCATGGCTCACACTGGAGTGTCACATTGGATGGGAGCCAGCTCAACAAGAAAAATAAAGTGAGTTTTTAGGAGGTAATGTGGTAAATGTTCTTCTCAGTCTGGCTACCAATATGTGCTGTCTAGCCTGAGGCGCGCAGCACATATGGGTGAAGCTACTGAAGTTTGGTACTTTTAACTTCTCGAGTCACTTTTTACAAAATGAAAGGAGACACATTAGACTAATTGAGAAGAAAAAAAAACAAACAAAAACAAAAACAAAAAGGAAAAAGGACAGGTAAGGAAAAGCAAGGCCGAGTGATTTGATCTCAAGAGGCTGCCACCACCAATTTCTCAATCCTTATTCTGGGGCTCACAGGGCTTTTCCACATAGTGTGGGATTTTCCCTGCTGCTTAGGCACCAGCAGAGCGGGCAGCTGTTGGCAGCAGCAGACGGCTGGGGTAGCAAAGCGCCCTGGTCGTGCTGATGGTACCCAGGCAGGTGATGGCGTCCAGGGCAGCGGCAGATGCTGGCATTTGTGCCACCTGCTTGGGGCAGCTGTAACGGTAGCCCTGCCCTCCCGCTCTCCCAGCGGCTGCCGGAGTAGGAGGCCTGGCTCCAGCTCCCCCTCCCTCCATGGAAATTAAATTTTTCCTCCTCTGCTGAGGCTCGAATGAGCTCTGGTGCTTGCTGCTCCGCAGAGAATTTGGTCAGCCTGTTTGCGGGGGCTGTGCTAGAGAAGGCGACTTTAAAAGCAAAATGTAGGTGATGTCTGCTCTTTGGAAATCTGCTCCTCTCTCACTTGCTGTCTTTCATGACACTTCAGCAGTCATTTTGTGGTGTGCCCCTGGGCTTCTGGGAGAGCACCGCAACCTCCTCCTCTTTTCCCCATCTGTCAGCTCAGTAGCGACAATAGGGCAGACTGGAGTTTCTTTCAGCTCACTCGATTTCTATGGTTAGCATTTGCCAAGTGCTCAGCCATTTGTAAAAATCATGTCATCAGTTGTCATTAGAAAGAGAATTGATAACTGGTATTTACTGAGCTCTGCAGTCACTCAAATGAATTCGTTCTCTTAGACTCAAAAACTGAAACCCACACAAACGAGCCCAGACATTAAGTAAGCAATTGCTACAATAAGATGCTTGGGTTTTTCAGCTGTTAGATTGATACCCAGTGGCACAACTATGGTTAACCATCTGTGAAATTCCCCATTTCACACAAAAAAAAACCCTATAACTAATTAAAGAAAAAAAATAATTTGCTCCTCTGAAATGTGATACGTACAACTGAGTCCAGATGAAGCCCCTTAATGCCTGTGGGCCATTAACTTTTGATCCAGACAGTACACAATCCGGAAATCACCATGACCATGGATATGGCCACGATGGCCCAAGTGCAAACCCAGGCATTTCGAGCCCACCTAACAAAAATAACAGAAGCCTTGAAAAGAACCGTTTTCAACGCATCTCATTGTCCAATCTGATTCTGAATCTTTGCAGTTCTTGAGGCCGGGTAAATATCTCCTGAATCCAAAAGATTCCGGTACTGGAAAATCCAAGTTGTGTGGCCTTGAAATCGAAACAAAAGTTATCAACATGAATGCCTTAGTAACACAGGAAAGCGTCTGTAAGTCAGGGTGGGAGATGAGAAAGGAGGAACGCTGTCTGAGTACAGAAAAAGCATCCTACGTGCGTATTTGTTTGGAGAATTATTCTGTTGTAATTTATTTAACACCTCCATGGAGAAAAAAGGACTTCGCTGAATTGAAAACAACTGGGAAAAAAACCCAGAATTTCTTGAAAATACTTGTTATACCTAAAACCTGTCAAGAAAAGTGTGAAAGATTGCTGTGATAATATCTGCGAAGAGGACAGTCGGGATGGTTTTGGCTGCCGACTAGGTAGGAAATCAAATCCACGCCTGGCGGAATGTCTTCCTTTTGGCTCACCTGCCTGCAGGACGCTTCTCGGCCCCGAGCACAAACCCCAGACTGCTCTGAAACACTTCTTCTGGCTTTGAAACTGCTCCTCCAGGTCTTACATGTGCAGAACTTTCATAGCCTGCGAAACCCAAGCACAGGGAACAACTTAGATTATCGCTGATTTCATGGAGACACAGTGGAGAGCAAAAGAACCAGGAGCCACAGAGAACAGAGCACAGCGGGAGCCAGAGGGGAAATTTGGAAAGGTTGTCCCACACCATATCTTTATCTTACCAAAAGAGATGGAACAGCTTTAATGTTTATATGAGAATACAATATGCTTGTGTTTATAAAGCACTGCTCTAGAGATCCCTTTTTTTTGGGGGGTGTCTCCTAAACAACCAAACAGCACAGTATTCAATACGAGGAGCTGAGATAATGGAACTGAACACGGAGCTTAAAATGATGTAAGAAATTTTCTCAGGGTGATGTTTAGGTCCATAAATTCAGCTCCAAACTACAGCGTTTTGAAATGAAAATCCAGAGCAATCCGTTCTGTTACTGGGAGTCGAACTGACATGCTGTTCAGAGCCAGGAAGTGCTTGTCTCCTTTTTTTTTCTTTCTTACAAAAACATTAACCAAACATTGGAGATACGCAAAACCCCAAACTTCCTTCTTTCCCAGAACATGTTTCTTGGTGATTTCCTACTCCCTGATAACTTTTGCCAGTGCCAAATCATACTAAATAAGGGACTGTCCCTCCTCTTCTTTGGCCACTTAAATAAGACTGCAACCCCTCAAGGGCTCTTGCTAAAAGAAGACGAGTTCAAAATTAAAAAAAAAATAGAAAAAAAAAAAGTGTGTGATCTCAATCTGAGGTAACATACAGGGCACAGAGCTTTCAGATCAAGGGAGTGAAGCACTAATCCAGCATGGCCCCTCTTTCCCACAATATGTGTCTTAGCAACATTGCTAGGCTAAATCATGCAAATGGAATATTTTGATCTCTGTCCCTACAGAAGAACATGCACCTTTAATATCAGATTATAATTTTCCTCTTTTGCGCAGTTTAACTGACCTGTTCTCCACTATATACTTTACTGTATCAGAGAGGCTGCGTTGGGTACACAAACGCTGCTGTTTATGCACTGAGCTGGGCTGGTTTTGTTGGAAGGTTTTTAAGGAGAGTGGGCTGAAGGGAAGCAAGATTTCCTGATAGTCTGTCAAGGAACAAGCAATTGGTTTACACAAAGCCCAGAGACACGACAAATGTGATGTACAAAAGCTCTGACGTTCGTACCCAAGCAATACTACTGCTGGTGCTTGAGTGAGTCACACAAAACACGGTAGTGCTACCTGTCAGCTGTACTTTCGTATTTTAGATTGACCATTTTGGTTAAAGGCCACCTAGAAGCTGACTATAAGCCCTAGCATTTGATGGCAGAGTGCTGTGCACGTTGAAACACTTCATAAGTAGACTAGGAGAAACAGAAGCTGACGTCCCTGCCCACAAAGGTCTGCGACCTCATGCTTGATGATGGCAGTCAACTAAAGGGACAAGGCCCACATTCACATTGAGGTGTGAGGGGAGGAGGAGTGGAGGAAGCACTTGGCAGACGATCACAGGCTGGACTGAAAGAGAGCAGCCATACCCAAAAAGGCTGTATCTGCTGCTGTGGTCCATTCCCTGGCAAAAACCCCTCCGTTTATTTGCCTGTATCCAAAAGGGAAGGCTTGTGAAAGGAATTAGTAACACAGTCCCTCAACTGCAGGTATTTGAATTGATTATCCGTCAACCCAAAGGTTTCCCTAAGTTCAGCAAATGAACACAATCTGACTTCTAAAATATATCATGTCATTTGTTAAAGCTTTTGTCTAACCATGCATCCCAAATAAAAATGCATTTAGTTTTTGGTTTGGGGAGTAAGGTTGATTTTTTATTTTTTTTTACTTTATTTGAGTTAGAAAATTGAATAAAAGCTGAAATGGAGTAAACAATAGATAACTTAAGAGTGATTTTTCTATAACTGGTGTTAACTTAAATGGCAAAATCTCTCAATATTCAGCACATTACTGATCTATTTCAGATGTATCTTCATGTGTTCGCAGCTCGCATTGTTAAAATATGCTATTGATTTTCTGTTTTCTTTTGTTCTGAGGTTCCAGTGTGCTCTCTGCTGGTGATGCCATTTCCCATTTTGAAAAAATGATTGATTCATTATGATTAAATTTANATGTGGTGGAGAGAAGAACTTTGTAGAGTGGGGCTGATGGTTGGACTCAATGATTCCAACCTAAATGATTCTATGATTTTTGCTAATTTTCAGGGAACTCCATTAGGGGAAGAACAGCTACAGGAAGACTGGAAAGAGGCATATGGGATTGCAAGTGATGGGACTCAATGAATTATGTGAATTAGTAGTACGGCTTTGCAGGCAATATGGCAGAAGTGGGGAAGGATTACAGAAAAAGTCTAAAATACGCAGGTAAACACACTTGTCAGGCTTAAGAACAAGTAGAATCATTTAGGTTGGAAGAGACCC
>VZTM01038472.1:728002-746015 GCA_013400555.1 Jacana jacana | reverse complement strand
TGATATTTTTTTTATTTATTATTTTAATTTTTTCTTCACCCCCCCATCCTCCCTGTTTGCTGTCTGCATTTCACTAAGCCTGGTCAGATCAAGAGGGGGGCAGTTTCACTTTCTCACTCCAATGCACCCCGGCTTCTTGATCAAAGAAGGAGAACTGATCTCGCTTTCAAGTTCTCATGCAGTATCAAAGCATCACAGAGCTGGGGTTTCACAAAAAGGGTAAAGTTTTGCAATTAAAAAAAAAAAAAACCAAAATGCCTTCCCCCTCCCCACCCACACTGGGCAGCACCAGCAGAACACTGCCCTAACACACCTCCCAGGTCTTCAGGTGCTCGGTCAAGAAAAACAGACCAGCAGTAACCAAGAGCACAAAGGAGCAGAGGAGAAGTGCTGTGCCCCAAGACACAAGGCGCTTTGCTCTCCCCAGTCCCAGCACAGGTCCTCCTGCAGCCCAACTTTGAGTTGAAGTCTCCTGAGGAAGAAATGGCATTCTTGTGCATGTGTGTTCAGGTCCAATGGTGCTTCTTAGAATAACAACAATGAAAATGGTGAGGAATTAAGTTTTATTCTAAGGCATGATGTTCCTTTAACCATTTTTTGGTTTAAGTGGCCAAAATTTGAAGGCAAAGGCCACCTTCTCCCAGGCTTGCTCAGGTGCCATGACAATGAAACCCTTGGCCCCATGGTCAGCTCTCTTGGCACTCTTTCTAAAGCCATTTGTAAATGAAACTTCTGAAACTTAGAGTCTACCCAACTAGACAGTCTTTGCTTTCAAGGCATCTGTTTTATCCAGTTTGGCCCAGATCATTTGAAAACAGCAACAAACATCTGACAGAATGGGATTTCCCACTCCCATGCCTGCTTGGTAAGGCTAGGGATTTTTAAGAGAGCTATAATCCATCATGGTGTTTAGAAAAGCAGTTTCCCCAGTTTCCACCTTTGAACAAATACCTTCAGGTGGGATGAGCAACCAAGTGCCTGTATTACATAGCAAGAGCTTCTCCAGTGTAGCTGCTTCTCTTTCTGAATTCACTTTTTTCCTCTGGATTCAGAGGCCAAAAAAGCATATTCCCAAAATAAATTAAAAAAAGAAAAAAGAAAAAAAGAAAAAAGCTCTGATGGGGTAGAGGGGCCCAGGTTAACATGAAAGTGTGGCAATCAACCAGCAGAGAGTAAAGCAGCCTCACCATTGACCTCGTTTCACAAAAACAAACATCATTACCATCACAAACTGAAGAATTAAAGAAAAAAAAAAATTTAGTTTTTCTCTTTTCAAAACAAGAACTGAGTTGCAAGCTGATGCTTCCCTTGGAAAATTCAATTTCCAGGAAGAAGCCATTTATACCAAATAGAGATAAAAAATTCTGGAGCAATTCTGACAAGCCCTAATAACTGCTCTTATTACGTTTCAAAACTAGGAGGACCACAGATGCCTGTGAATACATCCACCTTCTAAACAAGAAAGTGCCATTACTTCCATCAGAGACAGGGACTAAGACGTACAAAAAAATATATTAAAAAGCTGGTTTAATTCCTAAATTACTACGAATTCTGCTGGAAGTCAGGCCTTGCATTGAATTTGTTGTTTATCACCAAGGGAATTAAAGAAATAAAAATAAAAATAAAAAAAAATAGCAGAGGCAGTTTTTCAGGCAATGGATAAAATTTTCCTCCCTGTGACGGGCGGGGAACCATCCTGCCACCACAGAGCCCCCGCTCCCAAGTTGGGATGAGAAGGGACAATGGGGAAGAGTGGAGCCCTCACTCCACTGTGGGATGACACACACAGAGCTGCTGTCACCTGGAGGCACCAGAATTTCACCACACAAGGCCACTGCCCCTCTTCTCCCTGATCATCACCACCTGCGCACAAGCCTCAGCCCAGCACTAATAACTAAAATAATGAGATGGAGAGGGTCTCCAGCACACACAGCTCTACAGGTCTGTGCAGACACTGTCCCATGGCACATCTGTCAAACACCCATCCATCTCAGCATAACGACCTGGTAACCTGCCTGCAGGACAACATTCAGTTCCATACACTTCCCCTGCACGTCAAGGAGGGACTCTGTCCCCCAAAGATAACAGCAGTGGGGACACAAAGGACATGAGCAAGCAGCCTTCATAGCCAGCACCCAGCACTATACACACTCCCATCCTCCCAAAAGGGCTTGAGCTCAAGCAAAGAGAAGGCAGCAAAAGCTCAGGCATCCCTCTATCACCTTGTGCAAGAGAACCAGCACACAGACTTCCATGGGAATTCTGCAGATTATCCTCCCCTCAAAGGAGCTTAATTAATTGCCCTGTAAAAGTGGACTGTGATTTATCACAGAAGTTTCAACACAGTAAGTACAAGTATTGTCACATCTTTCCTCTCCTTAAAAATTAAGGATAAAAAGGCTTTAGCCTCACTGAGACCTTTTATCTTGACCTGGAGAAGTAAATATGCTGGACTTGCTCTGCGTTTCCTTTATTGTTTGCCTGTACCACCAATTATTACAAAAAGGCACCCCTGGACCTGACATGGACTTGACAGCATTTCTGTTTCTCAGTGGAAAGAGGCTTTTGGTTTGCAGAATGGCAAAGTTGGCAATTGCACATCTCTTGGCATCCTTACTGGATCTCACCAGTACTCATGGGGAGAGATCATGCTGTTTCTCTTGTACCTGATGGTTTCTTAGCGCAGTTTTCTTGGCTAATAGCTCTCTGTGCTCTTCCACGAGTTTGCACACAATATCCTCCAGCCTGGTGCACCTGAGCCTGCATTTTGGACAAATCTATTTGTCTGAAACTTTAGCTACAGTGCACGAGTGCAACATCACACCAAAGGTACAAAATACTTGAGACCAAAAAAGGTCTCTCCAACCTTCTTTCATCTTGCTGGTGTGATTCACAGGAGCACCTAACAGCGTAACACCCCCATCATACCTGTCCTCGCTTACTCCCACCCGACTGCACTGAGCTTGTCAGCGGGAATTTTGTCACCAGCCCTGAAGCTGGTGTTTATGTTATCAAGACAAGTGTTTTTATTTTTTCACTTGGTGATGGGGGAAAACAGAAAGGAACTACAGAAGCTTTTGGAGACAAAGATCTCTCCAGGATGTGCCAGCTGATATTTTCAAAGACTGACTTGGCACAGCAACAGGGAAGCCAGCATCCAACACGCCAGCAAGACCATGCCAGCCATCAGCCAGGCTCAAGGAGAGTTAGTGACTGCAGTCAGGAAGGAGGAAGGAGAGGAGACAGAAAGACAGACCAGCCCTGCACCTATCAAAAGAGGTACAGCCACAAAGAAACACGGAATAAAATGAGGGGAGACCTCTGTAAATAACAACGTCTCAGGCAGCAGTGGCCATGCACAGGTCAGCACTTGCCAAGACTGACCACACAGCAGTACATGAGATACCACACTTGGCCTTCAGCC
This sequence comes from Jacana jacana, assembly GCA_013400555.1. Taxonomy (NCBI): domain Eukaryota; kingdom Metazoa; phylum Chordata; class Aves; order Charadriiformes; family Jacanidae; genus Jacana; species Jacana jacana. Next base: position 742,591 of record VZTM01038472.1, on the reverse strand, counting down.
TAGAAACAGGAGACACGCGTGGGAGGCCATGTGGGAAGAGCTGGTAAGTGGAGACTATATCCTATCAAGCCTGCAAATCTGCATGATGCTCACAGCAGCCTCACATAAACCATTCCCCCGTAGCCACCATGTATCTAGTTACAACCCCCAGAAACACAGCTGACTTGATCACTAGGCCTTTATCAGCATTCAGAGAGATCAGAGAAGGTCAAGAAAGCCATCACCCAGGAACAGAAGACAAGCACTGTAAGCTCAATGGGAACTTGACAGGCCAAGAATGACTGCAGTCATGGAGGACCGAGAAGAGCTCCCTCATGTCACCCTCTTTTTCTGAGGCTCTCAAAGACGACAAAACCTCTGACCTTTGATTAAACTGTGCTACTCACAGAAGAGGGGAAGCCTTAAGGGGCTCAGGGACTCAATAAGAAACTATTTATCCCAAGGTCATGGGTTCATAGCCTCTTCAAGTTCTTTTTTCTTAGTCAATTAACACAAGGGTCTCCATGTGCACTAAAAAAAAAACCCTGTCACTGAGGGCACAGACAGATACTGCCCCATGAAACAGGCAGGTTAAGAAAATACAGCCCTTTTGCTGGTCCTTGCAAGTTGCACAGGTAAGCACAGCAACTCCCTGTGCAAAGTGAACACCACCCACCTACGCTCCCAAGGTAGCAAAGCAGAGGAGGGGACTGCAAGTGAGCAGGCACGGCTTCCATCACCAGCCCCCAACAGCAGGTAAGGCATATCCCCATAAGGACCATTGTGGATGCAGCTGACCCTGCCGCAGCCTTCGAGACTGGTCCTGGAAGACTTCTGCCCATCCCCATACCACTGCTTTAAGAGGAAGTACATCGAGTTGGTGACCACTGCCCAGAGGACTACTCCTCTTGCACCCAGCTGGTGCTCAGAAGTCAAAATTCCACCATGAAGCCATGGAGCGGCTAAGTAGCAAGACTGGAAATGTGCTTCTGCCTTTGCACATGTAGAGCAAACAGCATCCATGGGAGCTCCAGCCCTTGCTACCCAGGAGCCTGACCACTTCAGACTGGACAACTTCCAGCCCTCAACCCAGCAGTGACCTCAGATAGCCCCTCCAATTTGCAGTGAAGAAGCACTTGTGTAGAGACTTAGAACCAGTTGAAAGGAGGAGACCCTCTGTCCTCCTCCTGCTGCAGGACCAGCCCCTGCAGTGACAGAAATATGACAAACACAAAGGTTCAGCAAACAGGGAGGAGAGGACACCTTACACTACCTCATGAGGCCGAGAATAACATGTGAATTGACATTAACGTGTATCTGAAACCAATTACGGATAGAAACCAAACTATCTAGGAACTCCAGCTGTGGCATTCAGGGTTCCTGGTAGTGAGCAGAGAGTCAAAACCTTTCATTGTTTTTTTCCAGGCCATAAAAAGGCCATATGAAAGATAAAAATATGCTCCTACAAGCTTGGTGCACACACTCATCTCTGTCTCCTTTCCTGGCTTCCAACAGGGAAAACACACCCCACAACCACCCAGATATAACTATTAGGTTTCAAATAGTTAACAAATTTTTTGATAACTACATGCTTTTCCCAATTTTACCCTTTGGTCCAAAAGCAGAGAAAGGATTCACAAATTCTCTGCGGACTAGGACAGAGCTGTTGACACTCACAGGGCCCTCCTGCACACAGTGGCCAGCACCAAGGGTAACACTGGTAAATGGAGAGATCTGGAAACAAATGGGAAGCGAGGAGACCTTTCTTCCATTCACTGAAGATGGTAATTATTTTGAAGAGAGCTGCATATCCTTTTGGCTCTTAATTAGTGGCAAACCAAGTCAACTTTGGTTCACATGAGTGAGAAACTATTAGGGTTTACAGATCTGCAGCCAAGGAAAACAAATCTGTATCAGTCCTTCACCCCCAGAATAACTTCTGATTGTCAGGCACAGTTACCAGGGGAATGAATAGCTTCTCCTGCAAGTCCCTCACTCAATTAAGCAAATGCAGACAAAAAGGCCAGGCAGCAGCCGGCAGCACGGGGCAAGTCCAGATGCACACACTTCATGAAATGATGGGATTTCCAGAGTTGGAAAGGACCTCTGGAGATTATCTAGTCCAAATGCCCTGCTAAAGCAAGTTTGCCCAGAGGGCATTACTCAGGTAATGGGCTTGAAGGTCTCCAGAGAAGGGGACTCCACAACACCCCTGGGCAGCCTGTTCCAGTGCTCTGGCACCCTAATAGGAAATAAGTTTTTTCTCATATTTGAATGGAACTTCCCATGTTCCAGCTTGTGCCCATTGCCCCTCATCCTGTCACTGGGAACCACTGAAAAGAGTGCAGCTCCATCCTCCTTCAACCTGCTCTTCAGATACTTATAAGCATTAATAAGGTCTCCCCTCAGCCTTCTCTTCTCCGGGCTAAAGAGTCCCAGCTCTCTCAGCCTTTCCTCATAAGGGAGATATTCCAATCCTTTAATCCCCTTTGCCGCCCTACGCTGAACTGTCTCCAGTAGTTCCTCATCTCTCTTGAACTGGGGAGCCCATAACTGGATGCAATATTCCAGTTGTGGCCTCACCAGTGCAATGTAGAGGGGGAGAATGACCTCCCTCGACCTACTGTTTGCACTCTTCCCTGTGCAGCCCAGAATTCCATGGCCCTCTTGGTGACAAGGGCACGTTGCTGGCTCATGGATAGTTTACTGTCTACCAGGACCCCTAGATCCTTTTCCTCAGAAGTGCTTTCCAGCAGGTCCCCCCCTAACCTAACCTGGTGCAGGCAGAGAGTCCACTGCAGGTTTGGAGTGATAAGGGAGAAGAGAAGCGGTCCCCAGCTTTCACCACCACAGAAAACACCCAAGGCTTCTCCTTGAGATGTTGAATGGCAAAAACCATCAGGGTCTGTGCCCCGAGGAGACTTCAGGGAGCTTTAACTGAGAAGACAGGAGTACAGCCTAGTAACCCAAGCTGTCACCTGTATTTAAGGGAGAGGGATAAAGATCTGAGTGGGGAAAAAAAATAAGAAGTCTTTGATTTATTACTAATCCAGAACTATCCTATCACTGCCTCCCCCTCCACTCAGCAGCCTTATAGTTACAACTTTGCCTCAAAATCAGGACAGTCATCAAGCCAGAGCACAAAATAGAGGCCAGAAGTGAGTACAATCCTCGGCCCCTCCTAAGCAAGAAAGCCAAGCATCTAAAGCATCCTGATCATCTTTCAAAGCACCCAGAAATAAACAAACAACAAACAAAACCAAACACAAACAAAAACCCAACATTCAGGTGCAGCAGAAGCTTGGTTTTGCTCCAAGTTGCAAACCAGCTGTTGGGCATTAATGATCCATACAAAGAGGATCAATTCTTTTCTCACCCTTGTGCAGCGGAATTTCATTAAGGGGATGAATATGGACCTTCAAGGCTACAGTGAAAAACAGAAGCTTTCTTCACTCTTTACTCCCCTGTGATGTGCTACAGGTTCATTTTCTCTTTGGAAAGTTAGCCAAATAGCCTTTTTCTTAGAAAAAAAGCAAGTGCCAGGCAGCTTCTGGCCTGAGCAAACTCCTGATTAAAAAAAAGCTGCAAGACATTCATTACCTAAGACCTCTGAACCCTTGGTATAGGCAAGGTTATTGCAGTGTAGTTCCCTGGTCCTCACTGTGCTATCTCTGGCATCTGGCTGGGGCTGCACTTCATGGTGGGATGGAACAGGAACAGGCAGGACACGAATCACAACCCAGAGACAACTCCAAAACAAACTGCTGCTGCAGCAGCCACTCACATCCATGTAACTTGCTTGATCTCAAGCATCATGGATCTCACAACTAAAGACAAGTAAGAGGAGTCAGGCTGGCCACGATCATCATCTCCATACCCCACCATCAATGAGGTGAGCACATCAGTGGTGTGCAGGAAAATCAAAACCCACAGCTCCCTCTTTTCAATTGGATTTTAATAAAGCGCAAGTGTACAAACATAGAGCTAAATCCCATTCCCCCTCAAAAATTAAAGGAAGTTGTGTCTTCAATTTCAATGGAACTACAGCCTGGCCCCGGCAAGCCACTGTGGTCTGACCAGCCCAATGGAGCAGTGGCAGGTGCTCTGCAAGGCTGCACCCACACAGCCATGAATACGCCCCAGCTTAGATAGGCTCTTCCAACAGGTGTTACTTGAATCCTGGGCATCTCTCTAGCAAAGTGCAATGATATTTAACTTCCTTGTGGGCTCAGGAGGCTGCCAAACATCTGTTGGGATTAGTTGGTTCATGTTTGTGAAGTGCACACAAATGCTGTCGTAAGAAAGGGGCTGACCTATTTATGGATGTGAAGCTGGACTGAGACCCAAACCACATACTGTATTTGCATAAACGGCTATATCTTCCCTGCCAGATTTTACTGCCTGAAGCTAGGATGGAAGCATGAGGTGTCAGCTATAGCTTACAGCCCACTTTTGGTCACTGGCAGCTTTGAGTGAGTCATGCTGTTCCTCTGCTCCACTTTACCCTGTCCAATTGCACAACTGAACTTTGTGAGCAGGCTGGACTAGGTGGCTTTACAAGGAGCCCCCAGATGCTGTACGGGTTGTCCTTTGCAAGAGGAAAACATCTTCACCACAGCCTCCAGCCCACTCCCCACTAGGGCAGATCACAGACTTTCAACCCACAGATCTCCAGTAGGCTCCCAGAGGCCAAGCCGCAGCAGATCAGACACCCAAATTCCTGGTGGTAAGGGACTTTGCATCAAGTTTCACATTTCTCATGGGTGTCCCTCCCTCCCACACAGGCCTCCTGTGACTAAGGGCTGAGGAATGAGACAGCAAGCGTGCACGGCTCAGAAACCAGTCATAAACAGCCATGAGGGAGATTAACTCCCCAGGAAAGATGGGGAAGAGCTCCCCAGATGGAAAAGAACAAACACGTTTATTAAAGGGATTATAGGTGATAATGGCTTGTGACAGCAGGGCCACAGGAGTCGTACGTTCTCACGACTCAGAATCACTTTGAACCAAGTTGCAAGTCCTAGACATACAGCTTTGCTCTGACAGAAGCTACTGCTCCCCTTTCCTCCACAGACATTTCAATACTTATCAGGTCTCCATCTTACTCACGTTCTGCTAACACACACTTTTTACATCCTTTTCATCTTCCCTCGTCATCAGTCTCTATGTCCCCAAGTCAATTGTTCTGCTCTTCTATCACCATCCTCCACTTTATCTTCATCTCCCAGGGCTCCTCAGACCCAGATGTCACCCCACGGGTACAGCCTGTGCTCTCGGCTCGGGTTCACAGGTCTTGAACACATGTGGTCTGGCAGACTCACTACTCTCCTTTGGGTAGTATAACAAGTAGAAGACTCAGCCCAAGATGCTAGAGGTCCAATTTAAAGATATGGACACCATAAAAAAAGTATTGTCCTTGGGATATGGAAATAAAAATAAAGGAAGAACCTGTGCCCAGGAGCACACCAATACCATACCCAGAATTACCCATTTCTTTCATTAGCTGGATAGGCCCTGTCCTATTCTGGAGATTAAGAGCATCTGGAATCGCTTCCATGACATATCAGGTAGAATGTGCTCAATATTCCTATCCTAGCAGGTGCATCCACTAGGAGAGCTGGAACTAAATCAGACAATCCAGTGTGGGACTTTCAGACAATACATGGCTACTTTTGTACATCCAGTTCCACCCATGAAACTGGGCACACCTTAAGCAGGTATGAAACAAATCATCTAAAACATGAGAAATTTGCCAAGAGCCCATAAGGTTGTTCCTGCCTCTGTGCACTTCACCTTCAAGGGATGGGGAACAGCCAATGCAGGCAGGCAGCCACCCTGAACACAACAAAGCTGCATCAGATCACTTCTCCTAGGACTTCATGCACATGGAGGCATGACCCAAGAGCTAAAACTCCACCTCAGCTGCACAACACATACAGACTGGAGGCTTGGGCTACAGCATCCAGGGAACTCCAGCAGGCAAGGAACCAGGGTGGTACAGGCATGGGTATCATATCCCAGGGACCGGCCTGACCCTAGACAAGGTGGGGCACTGCCAACACAGATCATCACTGTAACACACCAGAGCATGAATCCTCTTTTTTCACCCTAGGGTACACCACAGCAAGGCAACACACCAGGAGGTGCAACAGTGAAGTGATGCCAACCTGCCTTGCATCCTCACAGAGATCTGATACCCACCTGCAAAAACAGTGACCCCAAAACACTGCACACAGGTTGCGTGGGCAACTAGGGATGGGATCTACCTTCACACAGAATAACTTGCAAATGAACCCACCCCACAAGGATCCTTGTGTGTAGTAAGACAATGAGCTCTGCTCTCACAGCTCCTTCTCCTCCCGCTCAAATATACGGTCCTTAAAACCTTCTCCACCAACTTCCCCAGCCCTCCTCACACCCCAAGTTCACAGCTGTCCCACACAGCAAAGTGAAACAAGCCGTGCCAAGCCATGGAAGGAGGCACACAGGCACCCTGTAAGCTGCTATCCTTTCACCCAGACACGTCTAATACCTGGGTGGGCAGCGTGCTCATTTATATCAAGTCCCTCCTGCTGCTCTGCTCTCACTCCCAACTTCCATATGCAGTGGGGGACACTCAAAGAGGTAGTACACACCAGGAACACCACACTCATCCCTACAGCAACACAGAGGTCCAAAGCATTACTCCCAACTTCCAAAAGCTTCTGTCCCACAGTTTGGCACTTAATGCCACTTAGAAGCTTGCAACTTGTCTGCTTCGCTCGCAGTATGATCTCTTACACTGTACAAGACTGGCTCTTCATTGCAGTGAGGCCACAGCCATTCTGCATGCTACAGCGTGGTTTCAGAGGAAAAGAAGCCAGAGGTCCCCCAGATAACTTTAACCCTTCTGCCCATCATTTCTCCCCCATCTGTCTGCCTCAGGAGCAAAGTAGGATTCGGGTACAGGACAGTGCCTAAACACTTGCTTATCTTTAGGCACACAAGTAGCTGCAGAGAGTTCAGCTGGATTACTCATACACTTGAATTTCAGACTTACTATGTAGGAGATTCACTGAGCCCTCCTTAAATGGCAAAGATGCAGTGTTGTGTTTTCCAATCTCAGCTCTGTACATCCCCAGGAACCCGAGGAAGAAATGGAGTCTCTGAAAAAGCACCGAAGTGGAACTGTGCTAGGGAAGGCATAATTCTCTTTCTCCCAAAAAATAACCTGCAGAATCAGAAGGGATGGAGGACCACCACAGCTTTAAAGGAAGCTTAAACTACCCTAAAAAATGGCAGTCTTACTGTATACCAAATAACAGGCCACTAAGGAAGCAGCAGACAATACGAAGTCCCCATTACCCTTATCTACTCCTTGAAGTATGTTTTTATATGTAAGTACCAGCTAGACGCTAGCCATTTTTGTGGCTCATTTCTGGACCTTCCCACCACATTTCATATTCAACAGCCCTGGTTCCTGAATGCCAGTGGCAGAGACCAGCCTCCATACTAAGTGAGGCATTTCAATACCCACACAAGGTAAGTACAGGCCTTGCCCCTCAGTCAAGGATGATGATGATAATGCATAAGAGGCAGGTAGAAGCAGAAAAGATGGAGGAGATGGACTGTAAAGACAGGCATAACAGCAATAAGCAGTTCAGAGTAATTTCCAGAGTTGGGCAGAAAGGATGCTAACTTCAGTCTGTAATTACAAACAATTCTTTTCAACCATTTCTCTGTTTGATTATCAGTTATGGCTTCAAACAACAACCCTGGTCTAACTGGCTTTTTTCTCCTGGGTTTCAGTGTTAGGGATGACATGAAAGTCCCAGCCTCACTCCTCTCAAAGCCTCAGCATCCCATCAGTAAAATGGCAAGAATAATTTCCCTTCACCTCCAGAAGGCACTGCAAAAATAGTCACCCCAACTTGCAAATCACTCCAATGAAACAGCTAAGAGCACTGCAGAAAAGTACAAAAGGAAATCAGTAATTCAGATTCAGTCCTGAGTTTGAATAGTATGTAGTAAATAAGGCTTGGGGCCACACATTGCACAAAAAGAAAGGGAACTCACTAGCTGCTCATTAAGTATCACCTTCCACTCTGGGCACAAAGAGTAGGTCCTCTGGCTATTTCGTAATTAAGTGNGGGGCACGCAAATTAAGGATTCATCGATGAGCTTCATTCTGGTATTTGGTATCTCCTGAGCCCCTGGACTTTGCAACTTTAATACTGTTCTTTTAACCAAGTGCATTGCTCATAATTAACTACAGGACTGCCACATGGCTGCCGCAATCACTATCTGTTTCTCTTGGGAAATCCAGATTAAAGGCTTGTCTCGACCACAGTAATAGCTTGAGGTATCTCTCAAGATTTGCCCAAACCCATGAAAAGCAGGTCAAGCCTCTATCTCAAGCAATGAGGTGTGTTAAATTCAAGCCAGTGGATCTCCTTTGGGGCTGAGCTGGAACAGGAGCGCTGCTGACACCTGGGTGGGTAAGGCGGGGGGAGATGGAGCAGCTGGAGTTACAATCACTTATCAACTGCTAATCCAATCACTCTCCCAACCCAGCCACAGCGTGTGCCCGCACACTGTCTGGGAGACTCCTCGCTTTCATTCAAGCTTGCCTCGTTAAGTGGAGTAATTCAAGTCTGTTAAGGTGAGGTAATAAACTGCTGAAATGGAGATAGCTCCTCAGGGTACATACACACTGAACATTGAAGATGCACGTGCACGTTACCAAGCCATAAACCATTGCAGTTGGGGTAAAACAGACACGGCAACAGCAGCAGGACAACCTGGTAGTCCCCTGTGAAGCACCACAAGATCCTCTTCCAAAAAAAACCCCAAACTTCAACAAACTGAGTTTCATGTAGGTAGCCACATTGCTGAAAAAGCCCTAGAGGAGATATTTCAAATTTGCTCTGGTATGCTGAACTACGGTTTAGAGCTAGGCCACCATTACTCCATCATGCAGTGCATCCCTACCCATCCCATTGGGCTCCACAGCCCCTTCCAGGTCTGCAGCCTCCTCCATCCACCCATCTATTCTACCTTCACCCAGCTGGCCAGGCTGGCCCCACAATAAAACAGCTGGGCCCTCAGCAGTTACGATCCCCAGCTGCACAGCCCTAGCAGAGGCTCTCCAGCAGGAGGAGAGAGCAGGAGCAGAGGGAGAAGAGGAGATAAATGCATCTCCACACAATGAGATCCACTGGCCTGAGAGAGGGAAGGGGGGGGGAAGAGTTACAAATTGATGCATAAACTAGACCTGACTGTGTAATTCAGAGCTAACAGGGTAGTTTACTGAATGTTAATTAAATCCTCTGTGTCTGTTACCAACTGTGGAGATCAACTTATTTTTAAATTAAATAAGCAATAAATGCTTAGATGAATTTCTATTAAATTTCACCCAGTGAATGAAGTATGTGGGGCTTTTAATAGACATTAAACAAGATAGTTATGGCAAGTTAGTTGATACTTTATTACCTAAAGATAATAGCCATATTAAATCTAAACTAACTATTCCGCTGGCAGTACAATCATCCCAGACTTGCCGGAAGTTTCCCTGCCTTGAAGCATCACTGGGCAGCAGCAGCAGGGGGAAGAAGGCAGACAAGTGCTAAATGGCACCTGCTTAGAGGATCCTCAAGTACATAAACCCACTTGGACACAAAATGGGACCCCTCCGAGCCCAACCTGGAAACCCCAAAGAGGGCTAATGGGCTATCACAGAAACTGGCATAAGCCCGGGGACCCTCAAATATCCCAACTCCCCCCACCCAAGCAAAGCAATTTATGGGGTTATTGAAGAATTATGAGGTTTTATGAGATTCCCTTATGGCATCAAGGGCTCCAGAAAACATCCTCCATAACAGCCTGCAACACTCAAGAGTTTATATCTTTTTCTAAGAGAAGGTTATCAGCAGCCCACACCTCCACTGATGTTTGTTTTTCTTTCCTGAGCATATTGCGATAGTTTGGGAGCGCTTCTGAGTGACTCACAAGTGTCACTGTCACCCACAGATCCCAACAACAGATACTAACAGTCTAAAATGACAGAGACTTGCTGACAGCAACTTAAAAATGAGCATTTTCATGCCAGCGCTCGCGCTTGCTCAGAACGTGATTGAAACCAGCTTTTTGAGATGAAAGAATCTCCACCAAGTTGTCTCTACCAGTAACCTTCATTACAATGATTAAGTGTGGGTAGCGGGTCGGGTTTTTTTTCATGTCTGGATTGGAAACATCTCAAGACCTACCTGCCCTGCTGCACCCAGAAGCAGAAGACACGGAAAGAGCCGAGTCCTGCACCCTGCGAACCCCCGCTTCTTGGGCAGGCACAAGATCTCTAAAAGCTTTTCAACTCTGTGGGGTTTTTCTGGTCTGTGGTTTTCAGTTTGATTTGTTGTTGTTTTGTTTTTTCTGTTTGTTTCTATTTTACAAAACAAAAAGCTCCTTAGATCAAAAAAAGGAAAACACAGAGCTCTTCATACTGATGCTCCTCGCCAGCATCCCAATGTACACAGGAAAGCCGATCACATCTTCCCTCCAGTCCCCTCTCTGGAAACACCATTTGTAAAGTTATTTCAAGTTCTGTATTTTCCTACATATACCCCACACTTGTTAAAGGTATTGTTCCTTGTGAATCCATCCCTCAGATAAACCACATCCCTAGATAAACTACAGTTTCTATCTCCCCTGCTCCTGCCCGCTTTTGAAGTGCGGCTGCAGTTCCAGTAAACTCTCTAGCTTTTAGCAGAATTGTGCTGCTGTGAGAGCCAGAGCAAAGGGAGATGAAGCAGTCACCCGGGCAAGAAAGCAGGCAGCAAAAGACCAAAAGCAGGAACAGCATCACACACACATGTACGTAGTAAACACAGATGCCGAATCCCAGACTTCTGGTGGGTCACATAGATTTGGTATTCATCTTGCTTCCCTGAGGGCTTGTCTCCATCAAAAAAATAACATACCTAAAGGAAATGTGTATTTCTTCATCATCGCAATGCCATCTTTAAAACCTCTCCAAGCATCCACAGGGATTTCCCTACACCTGAATGGATTACACCAGGGCTGCCACAGACTGCACAGGAAAGAGAGGATGACCAGGTAGAGGTGAAACCCAGCATAGTCCAGGGCCAGCCACAGCACAGAGTGTGGATGCTGCCCCAGAGCTATGTCAGGCAGAGTTTATTAGGAGAAAGGCAGAGCTGTGTGGGTCAGACTTTCAGATGCTTGACAAGGAATGAAATGCCACTGAAGATGCATTGTTCACACAACCATGATGGGCAAAGGAATAGAGAAACCACTGCGGGCACCCTGGAGGTATATGTTTCCACAGATGCATGGAAAGTGTCTTCTTGCAAACAATTTGTCATCCACCCAAGCTACTGCTTTTCTCCAGCTACAGTCAGCAAAAGACGTTTCAGAGAAATCTGCACAAAACAGTCTCTTATTTCCAATGTTCATGATGTGAGAGGATTCACCCTTAGCTGGTATAAGGGTGCTGACACATGCCTGACATTCATACAACCATCCCATCTCATTTGCTGAACCTGGCTAAATTCTTGTCCTCAGCCATGTTCTGCATGATAAATGCCAGCATTTAGTTACACAGAAATGCACTTAATTTTGTTCATTTTGAATCAGCCACTTTGACCTTGGCTTGCATTGGTACAAGGAAGAGATCCCCTTTCACAGAACTCACTGTTTCTGTGACACCTTCCTAACATGTGTCCCTTACACAGGAGCAATCCCAAACTCCTGGTCGAAGTCCCTCAGGTTTTCCAGCTCCCCACTATTTTTACTATCCCTCTCCAAAACTGCATACACCAGGCTTTGCTGATGAATGGGTTCACTTAAGTTTGATAGTCAGGCATTGTACAAACACAAGCAGCACTTTTAACAAACAGGGCAACCGCCAGGCTTTGAAATAAAGTGAGCGGTGTCTCCACTCTGACCATGAAACCCCAACACTGTAATTCATGCTATGTCTAATAATTCAAAATATATACTGATGATCACATATATTTAAAAGCACTCCAGCTCCACTGAGACTGTAGCTGACTATTAGGTGCCTTGCAAAATTCACTAGTCCAGCTCTGGAGCTTCATCCCCAAACACCAGAGAGAAACGAGTGCTTTGGTGAGGGATACACATCTGAATCTGCACTTTCATTATCTGAAGGCTTGAATTACACCACACCAGTTCCTGATTCTGGTAAGACGAAGTACATTACACCTCACTAACACAGCACAGCTGAAGATGGTATTCAGAGCAAGGCAACTTGTAGATCAAATCTGCTCTGCCGAGTTTCCATGAAAACAGCTAAACAGCACAGGAATCTGGGATATTCTGTACCCTAACTGCAATTCCCAGGATATGGGATCTAAAATCCACTCCTGGTCTACCAGTCTAGAGGGAATTTTTTGCCAGTTTACCCTGGTTTCACTAGAGCACATCACAGACAACATTATTCAACAGCTTTGCCCCCTGATGCTGGGTTATCGCTCATCCAAACAGCAACTAACAGAAAAGGACAAGACCCACAGAACTGGAACCCACATCAAGAACATGCTTACCAGCATCCTGCCATAACATCTAGGCTGATCTCCAAGCATACTCTGAATGTGAAAATCTCACCTTGGTACAAGAGGAATTGGAGCTTCTGGGCAGCCCCTCTGCCCAGCCAGGGCCACCCATGCTAGGAGATCAGGACTTGCACAACAGAGACAAATGCTCAACTACAAAAGCTCCAAACCCTCACTGACCCAGGCACCGTGAGCTGTGGAGACTACACAACAGTGATGCACTGCAGCTCGGGGCTGTACTTACAGAACCTTCAGTGAGACACAGTTTTAGATTCATTTTGCTGGCTGTGTCCTCCATTTCCACCCAGGAGCTTACCCAGGCAGTGCATAATGGCCACATATCCCCAAGTGGAACCTCTGGATGACAGGACCATGGGAAACGCAGGACACACATAACTGCCTGTTCACAGCCTCCATGCAGTACACCTGCTCTGGGACTGACTTTTGGGAAGAGGTTGTTAAAAATCACTCAAGTGCCCTCTCCTTGCACAACAAGGACATTCTCACAAGTCCAACAGACTCATCACACATCACTTATCCAGTACCAGGCACCTCTCTCCAAATAAGAGGCTTCAAAAAGCCTACAGTGACCTTCAGCAACCCATGTGCTCCAAACAGGCCCTCCAATCACAGGGCTGGGAGAACAGCCTACAACAACTAGAAGACACCCGATACCAGGAGAACCCCTGGCACCATAACTGATGAGGATTTCACATTGCCACTGGACCAGGTTCCCAGGTTCCCCCAGCTTGGTAGCTTTTCCCAACAACAGCCAACACCAGCTGACTCAGGTGGGAAAGAAGAAAAAAGTAAAGAAAAAAATTAAAGGAAAACTATATATGAAACTCAAGAATTAGAGGGTGGCAGGGCTGAAGGTCCCATTAGCAGCACCCCCATCTTGCTGGAGCTGCAGGCAGGATTAGACACTGAGGGTATGACTCACTGCCAGGTGGTCCTATGGCCACCACCCACACCATCGCCTGCTGACAGTCCATCCCACAGGGAAAAACCCTCCAACAACAGCTGAACAACTAAAAGAGGGAAATAACAGAGCTAATAAATTTTGGAGTGATAGGATGAAAGATCATGGGGTGGGCAGAGGGAAGTTTTCAACACTAAATCTTTATCCTCAGCTGGAAATATTTCCCAAGGGAAATCCCATATTCTAGAGCATTATTTAGCCTTGCTTGGGCCAGTTCTGGTGCAACAAGGGTGGGGATAACCAGAAAGTCCCTCACATTCCCAGACTGTGCTGCTGAACAGCAAATTGGGCCACGCACAGGACAGTGACCAATATTTTCCAGCATGAACATGGCTGGTAACATACAAAGTGCTGTGTCCCATTTTCCGTCTCCAAGCATTCTCCTGCCTTCCTAATATCCCATATCTGTAATTACTTAATGAGCCAGCACCTGCTGTATCACCCAGTTTCCTGACATCCATGGACTCCCTGCTCTCTTCCAGATCCTGCCTCAAAAATCATTCCTGGAAAGTGTAAGTGCAGACTCCACAGGTAAATGAGTCCAAGGAATCAAAGGAATTCTCAAATCTAGAATGTTTCCAAAAGCTGAACGTTTCCATGTGAGACCTTGCCTTTCACACGGGCCAACGTGTTGTGAGTGTGGAGGAAGACCCATCAGCAAGCCCGATGGCTCCTCTAAGCTTTAAAACTTTTGTGTTATCAATCCAGCAAGGCAGAAAAATACCAAACAGGAACCCAACCCAAAACAACCAACCAACTGGGTCAAAAAGCAAACTGGTACAGGCATAGAAAAAAAAAACAAAAAACAAAAAACAAACACAAACAAATAATAAAAACAAAGCTGGAGGACCCAACGCTCGTTTAGTTCACTAGAGGGCTAAACTGCACCTCGAGGTACAGTAGCCAGAGCAATTAAGGCATGAGTTTCTCCATCAACACCTCCTACTCGGGAGCCATGCCTTCTCCCCAGCGCAGCCCCAGGGCGCGGGGAGCGCTGCTGAACAATGGCAGGAATAAAGATCTGCCTCTTCAAAAGGGGAGGGCAAGAGAAGGGGG
>VZTM01038472.1:569346-726916 GCA_013400555.1 Jacana jacana | reverse complement strand
CTTTTCCACCCAACTTTATCCTCTGTTCTTCCCCAATTGGGGTGCATAAAAGGGGCGCGGGGGGTGGGGGGGTGTTAAAGATGCTCAGAGCTACTAAGGAGCTGCCTGCTCAGAAATTCAAAACAAAACCTGTCGAGCATACTAAGGAGAGGGGGAAGGGAAATGGTGTTTTGTGATCACTTTCTGTTTGTTTTGTGGCTATTTATAAGGACTGCAATTAAAGTAATTCGGATTTTGAGTGTGATTGTTTTTCTAACAGAATGTTACCCTTTAAGTAATTGGGTACCTGCAGTTGCCCAGAAGAGAAGGGGAAGACAGAAGGGTTACGTTGTGCTCAGACTGTGCAAGGGAAAGCTGCCAAGCCTTACTCATTTGGAAGGAGACTTCTGGATGAGATTTTAAGCACTTTAAACGTATTTCATTTTGACAATAAAGGGCTCTGCTGCGTGCTTTCAGAAGATGTTTACAGTCTTATCCCATTACGAGCTTTAATGTCCACAGTCACCGCTTGACAGCCCCAGGAGGGAAAGTTTGCACGTAAGGACCCAAAAAAGGACATTAAGTGCCTAAAAGACTTCAGAAGCTGGAGTGCAGAGTTGTGATTTTGCCTCCCCACCTCTTCCCTGGCTGCCAGAGCGTCTAAAACAAGCGAGCGTGCTCCTAGATTGACCCGAGTACTCTGCCAGGTTGGAGACCCACAGAGATACCTCCTCACCCCGACAGGCACCCCTTCCCTGACAAGGTCCACAGTAGGGGACATATGAGATATCCCAAATTCAGCCCTCAAATGCAAATTTCCCATCTGTGGTTGATTTGGTGTCCTGCACTGGGCCCCTGGACCAGGGGTGCTAAATTCCTCCCGAGGGATGGAGAGCGCTGCTGGGGCCAGATGCTATCTTAGAAGCACTGCAGCTGAACCTGTGTGAGCCTGTCAGTCACGGCCACAGATGTTTTCTAAGCATTGTGACGATGACTAGAAATACTCTAGCCTTGTCCTAGCCGCCTACCCTGTGTTTAAACCCTGCTGAGATCCAAAACCAAATCAGTACAGCGCATGAGTCACCAGGGCCCCATGCCGTAGGTGTACCTAGAGTGCCGATTAGCACTCTGAACGTGGCCTGTTGTGAAAGACACAGGCACAGCTGCTTTCTAAAGCACTGGTGGATGAGACGGTAGCACCAGCACATGCTGAGCAGCCAAAGCCTTTGCCCAAGGCCCTGTAAACCTGAGTTCAGTTCCCTCTCTGGAGAACCTGCAGTTCAAGTGTCTCCTTCCAGGCTGTAAGGTCATGCTCCTTCTTCATTGCGCTCTGAGGACAACTCATGATGGTATTTTGTGTCACAGGGGTCAGATAGTCATCATGAGGGACGTCCTGGCACTCATGTCTGTCAACCTCAGTGTGGTGGGGCCCTCGACAGAGCCCAGCTTTGTAGTACTCTGGAGAAGCAGATTTACAGAGGGCTTGTTGCCTGTTTGTTTTTTTTCTTCTCAGTTCGATCTTTCTTGCAAACCTGCAACAACCCTTGTGTTCTGTCAACTGGTATCTAGGGGAAGCATCTGAAAACTAAAAGAAAATGTTTGGCCCAAGATGAGAGACAAGTGTTCTCCATTTAGTATTTCAGAGAAAACCAGCGGTCAAATATTTTCCTTGTCCTGCATCCAACAATTATTGCTTCTTTATCCATCAAGCTTATGCAATTTTCCAGTTGTGTTAACAGAAGAGCGAATACTTTGCACTTCCAGAGCAGCCTCCTTTGAATGATCCCAAAAGTTTTAAGATTTGAGCCCCCAGAATGCGAGATAGTAACTACAATTACCTCCATTTTGGCGGTAGATGAACTGTGACTAATCCTCTGCAGCACAGCAGCACGAGTTTGATTTGTAGCCCATTACCCTTGTGTAACGCACTGCCCAGAATGGTCACTGCCTTGACAAGCACAGTGGGAATTTTCTTGGGGTTTGTTTTTCCTGTTTTGTTTCCTATCATGACCAATATCATACACTTTGGAAATGAAAAGTAGAAAACTCAAGGTGTTGAGCCTGGCTGTGAAAATCTGCTCTTTGCCTGGAAAGAATAAAAAATACTGGCAATGTGCAATCATTCCTTCAGTAATATCTACCGCACCCTGCACCTTAGCAGCAAAATGAATTAAACAGCAAAAGACTGGAATGCCTGACATTGCATAGGCCACTCAGGAGGCAGTAATACAAGAGTCAGCCTGGGCCAACATTAATTCAAGGAAATTAAGTTTTTTAGTGGTTAAGGTGCATGACTAGAAGCCTGGAAACCTGGCCTCTGTTCCTACTCTTCCTGTGTTGTGACTTCAGAGCGGTCGGTTCACCTCCCTATGCCTGCTTTTCAGAGTTTGGGTCTCTGCTTTTTGGTGAGATTTCACCAAAGCCATGGGAATTCATTCCTCAGGCCACAAAGCAGGAGCAGGATTGCCTAAACAGTACCTGCCAGAGGTTCACTCCCTCTGCTCGTAAGGATAACTAGAGGATCCATTCCAGAGCTTCACAGTTAGAAAAACTTTTCTTATCTCTCACGCAAGTAATTTTTGCCGCAATTCACCTCTTAATCAGATGAAGTTGTGGGGATCTGACGTATTCCCTCACTAGCAACAATTCCAGAACAACGGGAAAGTCGCCCACCTGGTGAAGTAATCCTTCCATGGGTAAATGCCAGAGAGACTGGAAAACACACTAAGCACGTGTTCTTGGGAGAGTTGCCACCTAATTTTCAGACAAAGATCGGATGCAATTAGCATCTTAGATCAACTGAAGACTCCTCTGCCCTAAACCGCAGTGCTTTTCACCCACCTTGACCTTGCCATAAGGACGCTTGTTTCCACCAAGACACACACTGTAGCGGTGCACTTGACCCTTTGGTCTCCAAAAAATTTTATTGGAAGCACATGCAACACCTGAACTCCCAGCAATATCATTCCTGTGGCACTGGGGAAGGAATGAGGAAACACCAGCATGGATATTAGGCAGACAGGAGAGAAAAGACTCAACCTGCAAGTCTGAATTCATTTCCAACCAGGGTGGTGTTCCTGATTTAGAGATACACACGTGCTGCCTGCCTGGTGGAAGGAATCTAGGAACAGCACTGGGCCAAGCTTTGTCGTTCCCCATTTTGCAGGCATGATTGCATTCAGACAGGAATGTAAGGCACATACTGGGCCAGCATTACTAAATCACAGCTCACTCACAGTGATCGAGTCTGGGCCAGAACCCCAAGGGAATCTTCACTGATGAGAAATGCAATTTCCAACAGCCTCCCCAACTCTCCATGAGTGTATCAGAGGTAGTGACTGCCATCAAACCCTGCATCTGTGTACCCATCTTTGAGTTGCACATGGTTCACCAAATGCTTGGTTCTACCTCGCAATCAGACCTGTCTAATTCCATATCACTTCACTGTTGGCTATGGTGAGTTTTGGGTAGCTCAGAAAAGTATAGACCTCCCTGCACCCACTTCAGGCTCTGCTCCATCCATATCCACCTCCGTCCACTTGGAAGGAATGGTAAAGTTTTGTAAAACTGCTAAATCCCAATGCTGAGAAGTGCAGATGAGCAACGTGCCAGTGTGTAGCATACTTAATTTTAAGGACATACTTAAATCCAATTTGAGCCCAGAGAGATTTTAGCTTAGGTTTAAGCATTCTGTTGAACAGGGGTGGATTTAAGGATTGAAGTGTTTTGCTAGACTGGTTCTTTAGTTAATGAGGAAGGAGGGTTGCTAATGCCTAGAAGAAAGAACTGCCTGGAGCTCTGTGGCCACAGGCAAGCCATAACTAGCACTACTCCATTTTTCTAATCAATTTTGATGAAATTAACACATTGAATTGGTAAAGAGGTTGATGATTTCATTAAGAATCCTCATTCTCTGGGTCTCAGCGTAGTGGGGGAAAAAAAGGGGTTGTAGCATTGTAGCATCTCATCAAAGTGATGTAATATAATTAAAGCAGAAGTCCCTAGACTTTGTATTTTACACTATCTGGTATCTTGCACGGTATCTCACTAACAGTGAATGTTTCATATCCAGATTTTAGCACTGAAATTGTGAGTGCTTTGTTTAACAGGAAAGGAACTGGTCAAATTCTATAGCAAAGAGGTACCCCAGTACTAAAACCTGTTCTAGTGGGAGGTGTCCCTGCCCATGGCAGGGGGCTTGGAACTTGATGATCTTTAGGGTCCCTTCCAACTCTAACGCTTCTATGATTCTACAATAAAAAAGAAATATTTGCGGTAACAAATATTTTGGGGGATATTTTTGCATAGGCTCTGACCTCCCTGTTGAGAATCAAAGGAAAAATATTGAATGTACCAAGCAGATGTCTTCTCCAAATGACAGCAAGATGAGCAAAGACAGCTGGTTAGAAGAACAACAACAACAAAAACACATCATCATTCCTGCTCTGGCTCCAAAAATCTTGGACTTGTTGTCAAGGAAGAAAGCTATGTGTATAAGAAGCCAAGAAAGAGACAAATATTATTGAATCTGGTAGCATTTTAGTGAATGTGCTGGAAATAACTGAAGTAGGAAGAAAAACTGGATGCTCTCCATTGTTTATTAAAAGAATGCCTCTTAATTTCCATGGGGACCTATAGCCTATATAGTCATTAACACGTTTACAAGATGTATATTTTAAATATGTTGCCTCACTCATCAATCCTGTGGGCTCTTCTAAAGTAAACAGAGTTAAAGTATGTAAAAATGTGTGCAGCCAACTGAGTTTTACATGTAACTCCTTCAATCAAGGGAGATGGGTGTAGTACAGAGACACCTAGGAGATATGAAATATTAGGAGAGGAGGAGAAGAGAAAATTAGATTCCCCCTAGTGAAAAATAAGAGAAAAAAATCACACACACACACCAAAAAAAAAAAAAATGGAAAAAATTAAAATACAAAGAGCTGTTCTGGATGAAAACCAATCTAAGCTGTGGTGAACAACAGATCAGAGAGGAGTTGTTTGACAAGACTGCTAAATAAGCCAGTGACCTTGTGGCCTCCCTGCTCAGAGGTATTACACTCTTTCTCTTGATGGTTTTCATCTGAACAAAACTTGAACTCTATGCCTGGCCCTGGACATTTCCATTTCCCTTTCCCTGAGCTTTGGGCAGACTTGAGGGAAGAACTACAGGATTAATGGGAAGAGTTTAAGAAATCAAAAGCCTTGTAGTTTGGCTAATGCCAAAGGCAACTAACTTGAGGTGGATGTTCCAGGACTCGGTAGGCCCAAATTCCATGCCATAAGAGAGTCCTGTGCAATAGCAAAGGTCTGTATTTGCTGGCTCGGGAGACATCTTCCATGGAGTGCTTCAAAATCCCTAGCCATCTCCTGCAGAGGTCCTAACTAGTTTAAAACCTCAAAGAATCAAGAGTTTAAGGTGGCATAAGGTGTGAGAACTGAGGACTGTGACCAATCTGCCATACCAGTTTGTAAACAGAGGATAATGAAGTCAAAAGGAGAGGACATGGCTGCTGAGTCTCCAGTTCTTGGCTGCCAGATTTGCCCATAAACATCTGTGATTAGGCAGTAAGTGTATCATTGTTTTCTTTGTAAGAAATTAATTGTCTCCTGCTCTGCAGCAGAGCAGGTGTGGGACCTTGGGAAAGTTGCAGATTGAGCTAAGCTGGAAACAGCTTCCACCATTTGCCAATATCTTGGAGAGCCTGGAAGATTTCCCATCTCTACTGTGACAAAAACAGGACTTCTCAACATTTTTGGAGGACTTTTTTCCCTTATAATAAAGAACATAAAGCATGCAATGAAAACAATTCAAAGTGCCAGAAATGACTGTGGATAAGGGCACCATTCTGCCTGCTTTAATTCCCCATCTTGCCAGCCTCAGCTCCCAGACCTGACCTGCAGTCTCCCAGCCACTACAGGAATGACCATGCCATGATGGAGTACCATTTTGGCTAGAAATTCCATGCCAATTCCAAGAGAATATTTCCTTGAGTGTATTGTTCAAATGGATGCATTCCCACACACAACATGAGGGGAATAATGTCTGACAAATAAACATTTTCTAATGAGAAACATCTATCCAACGTGTTCCTCCTCAGTGACTCTGGAGCTTTGAGCTTCAATGCACCATCTATAAAAAGAGACAACAGCCCTTTCCAGCCTCTGGGAGAACGTACTCAATTAATAGTGATGGACTCGCTAACGCCATTAGTTATCCTAAGAGTTCAACATACTTATAGCACATAAGTGTAGACTGAATCAAGAATATTTATAGGCCCATTAACCCCTGTATTTCATAGAATGGTTAGAGTTGGAAGGGACCTTAAAGATCAAGTTCCAATTCCCCTGCCATGGGCAGGGACACCTCCCACTAGAGCAGGTTGCTCAAAGCCCCATCCAGCCTGGCATTAAACACCTCCAGGGATGGAGCATCCACATCTTCCCCAGGCAACCTGTTCCAGTGCCTCACTACTCTCACAGTAAGGAATTTCTTTCTGGTATCTAATCTAAATCTCCCCTCTTCCAATTTAAAATCATTACCCCTCGTCCTATTACTATACTCCCTGATAAAGAGTCTCTCTCCAGCTCTCCTGTAGGCTCCCTTCAGATACCGGAAGGCTGCTATAAGGTCTCCCTGGAGCCTTCTTGTCTCCAAGCTGAACAATCCCAGCTCTCTTGGCCTGTTTTCATTGGACAGGTGCTCCAGACCTCTGATCATCTTTGTGGCCCACTGCTGGACCCATTCCAAGAGGGCCATAACCTTGCTGTGCTGAGGACTCCGAAGCTGGACACAGTACTCCAGGTGGGGTTTGACCAACAGCATCTATGCCCACAGGCTATTCCATCTGCTCCATCCCTCTGTGGGACACAGAGGCAATGCAGGGCACCCCAGCAGCTCTGGGCTCAGCCATCCCTGCATGCACATTTCCTCACACCATTGACAATTTGGATTGCTAAGGAGCCAGCCCAGCTCTGCTGCCACTGAGGTGACAGATCCCTGGCACGGGTGCTGGGCTGGAGCTGCTCATGAGCTGCTTGTGGCTGGAGAGGAATGTCTGCAGAGAGCTAAACCAGATTGCTCACGGATCTCTTCCAAATTGCTTGCCTCTAATCTAGCAGACAATTTGAGAGCAAACGTGCACTAGGAGCACCATCTTCCCCTCCCTTCAGCATAATAACCTGAGAACGTTGAGTTTGTGCACAACTATTATGAGATGGCTGCTCTGGAGAAACCTTAGCATCTCACTGGTCCCTTAGCAAGTGTATAAGATGCCAGAGCCACTTACGTGTATCCTTTCCCCTCTTACAGGGGATAAAGGATCTACATCAATTACTTGTTTGATGCGGTATATCCACCACAGCCACTGCAGCTGCAGGAGCACAGTAAAGGTCCAAGTAAGGGGTGACACTCCAGACTGAGCTTTTGAGCATGCGATACACTTACAAGTACTTGTTCTGCACAGAGCTTGTGGAAAGTGTCAAATGGCTTTAAAACTTCAGGAAGGCTGACAGTTTGGTGACACCCATATTTTTCAGGCCCAAACCTACTGCAGGGGGAGAAAGTTTTCAGTGGGTATTTCCATTATCCTGCTTATGTTTCAGCCACATGGTTCCAGGATTTGCAGGACTTCTGGAGGCCTATCTCACCTGTTCAACATCTTATCCTTCCTGAGCGTAGGCTGACAAAATGCCACTTTTCTCCACTCTTAAATCAAAAGGTGGCTACATCTATCTGTCAGCTGTTTACCACCCTCTGTTCCCTCCCTTTGGGCAGCTGACCAAGGATAATGACCTATATCCTTGAAGTATTTGTTATTTAGCATTACAGAGAAGGAGGGTTTAAGGAAACAAGAATCCTCAGAATATAACCGTTCCCACCCTATCTTGTAACAGTCAGAGAAATCAGGTTGTGAGTTCTATTGTAGGAACACAGCAGAACTAGCCAGCTCAACTTTGAATGTCTAATACTTCATCTGGGCTCTCTCCTGCTCTGCCTTTGTCATGGAATCATAGGATGGTTAGAGTTGGAAGGGACCTTAAAGATCATGTAGTTCTAAGACCCCTGCACATGCCATGCACAGAGAATGTCCTACCAGACCAAGTTGCTCAAAGCCCCATCCAGCCTGGGTTGAACACCTTCAGGAATGGGGCATCCACAAATTCTCTGGGCAACTTGTGCTGGTGTCTCACCACCCTCACAGTAAAGAATTTGTTCCTGATAACTACTTTAAATCCACTATTTTGCAGTTTAAATCCATTACGCCTTGTCCTATCACTACACTCCCTGATAAAGAGTATCTGCCTCATCTTCTGTGGAGGCCCCTTTAGGTACTGGAAGGCTGCTATAAGGTCTCCCTGTAGCCTTCTCTTTTCCAGGCTGAACAACCCAAACACTCTCAGCCTCTCTTCATAGCAGAGGTGCTCCAGCCCTCTGATCATCTTCATGGCCCTCCTCTGGACTCACTCCAACAGATCCATGTTCTTCTTATGTTGGGCACTCCAGAGCAGTACTCCAGGTGGGGTCTCATGAGAACAGAGTAAAGGGGAAGAATCACTTCTCTTGCCCTGCTGGCCATGCCTCTTTTTATGTGGCCCACAGTGCAATTGGCTTTCTGAGCTGCAAATACATGGTGCTGACTCATGTTGAGCTTCTCATCACTCAACACCCCCAAGTCCTTCTCTTCAGGGCTGCTCTCAATCCATTCTCCACACAACCTGTATTTGTGCTTGGGATTGCCCCAACCTAGGTGCAGGACCTGTTGAAATTCATGAGGTTTGCACAGGCCCACCTCTCAAGCCTGTCAAGATCCCTCTGCGTGACATCCCTTCCCTCCAGCACGTTGACCACTCTGCACAGCTTGGTGTCATTGGCAAACTTGCTGAGAGTGCACTCAATTCCACTGTACACGTTACCAAAGATGTTGAATAGCACAACCCAGTACCAACCCCTGAGGAATGCTTCTCATCACTGGTTGCCACTTGTCCTAAACAGACTGGTTTCAGTGCATTCTATTTAAGACCTTTGACTCATTCTTTATTTTCAGATAGGAGCAACAAGCTACTCAGCCTTGCTTTTGCCACGTTGGCACTGCTCCGGAGATGCCTAGATGAGGTGGCCACTCTGAACACATGGTAGCAAAGCGCTGACAGAGAACCTGGATATCACAAGGAAGCATTTGAAAGCCCTGGAACTCTGTCACAGCCACCCAGACTATTACACCAGTTGACATTGTTGGTGTTGAGGACCAACTGCAAGCTCTGCACAAGGATCTGTGACTTGTACACGCCCTGCATCAAGCCACACCCTGTGATGAGACAGGCAGGCAAACTAGGAAAATAGGGCTCTGGCCCCTTCCTGTGATTAGGTCATTATAATGGGTAAATATTTTCCTAGATAGACAGTTGAGATAAAGGACTCTTGATGTCTGAAATGAAGTTTGAACAAAAGTCAGAAGGAGTATCTCTACTTTGTAAGTTTTTCTATTAAGCTTTTACCAAATGAATGCCTTTCCCCCCAGATACCTAGGAAAATAAATAGAACCTGTTAACAGCTAAAAGTGAAGATGGGGATCACACAGAATAAATTTTTCATGGAATAGCAAGAACAATGTACAAACTACAGCTGGATTTTAGACTACAGTCAAACTGTTCACCAGCAAGTATTACAGAATGGAGTTAGTAACAGGTACCAAGGGTTAATTCCCAGAGGACATTACAGCTCTACACCATTCAATCTAAATATTTACTGAGATGTAGAAAAAACCATCTGAGTGGCAGAGGCAGAGTCCCAGAGATTAGTTTAGCGAATTCTCTTTAATAAAAGCCTGTTGCTTCACGGAAAAATTGTGACTTCTTTTAAATGAAAATCAGGGTTCTCATCCTATTGAAAACAGCCATATGTCATTCCCTATTCATTTTCTCTGCATTATTCATGATTTTCCGACCTCTGGTCTATCTTCTCCCTTGGTGTTCCAGTCTCATCCTGAGCTTTCTCAGAGTTTGGGGGCATTTGTATCAGAGAATCTGGTTTATAAGGTTGTCGTTGAGGAACAAGTCTGATTTAAATCTTGCATAATATCCAAGAATGCTCTTTGGTAATTGACCTCTTCATGGCTGAAACAATATTCTTCAGACACAATAACCTTGGTGTTTGAAAGCTGTAACCAGCACCTGTGGAGTTTTCAAACAAACAGGATCAGCGCTCCTTGATGCACTCTTCCCTACTGCTCCCACCTTTGATTGCTTTGTAATTGTATTTGCAAAAGGTGCTATGGGGTTACACTTGGCAGGGGGGGAAATAGTTTAAAAAAAAATCACATTTCAGAATAGGGAGGGATTTATAGGAGCTGCAAGACAAAGAAAAATCCACCTTCCTTTCTTTCTTCGTTGTTGCCTTTGGAAAGCAGCCACTGAAGTTTCCTTGTCAGTAATACAGGGATTTGTAAATAGAACAAAGAGCTTCCTCGCGCTGAGGCTCATTATACAACCCCAGTAAAGTCACGGTGTGTCTTCACAGGCAGTTCCCTTGAACTTTGCATCTCGCTCCTCCTGAGAACAGTCCTGCATGCCAGCTTGAACAGATGTGGTTTCCTTTAGGAAAGGTTTTCTGTTGGGGTCATTCTGACTTCCCTTTCAGAGCTTTCCAGCCTCATGTGCTCTTTGCTCAAGGGATTACTGCGGTGGCCACTGACTCCATGTGCTACTGTTAAGCTTCTCGTCACCTGCTGGCTGAGCTGAATGAACGCTGAAATCTCTGTTCCACAGAAAAATGAGACATCTCATGTTTTCCTGAATCAAACCGGAAAGTTGTAATTTCCTTTGAACCCAAATTCTGAGAAACGTCATTTTAGAAAAAGCAAAATGGCCTCACTGCAGCCTTTTGTTTGGGTGTTACCTGCAGGTTTTTCTGTGTGGCTTAATTAAAATGTGTCGTGTTCCAAGTGATCCCAAAGGCATCTGGGCAGCACGCAGCATTCCTGAAGACACCCAGGAGCCACAGGGTCTGCTAAGGGTGCTCTACCAGAGAGATGGAGTAAGGAAACGCATCTGGAAATGTGACACTGAGCCAGATGTGGTTTCATATCACCCTGTGTATTTATTCCAGTATTATCACTGCTTTGATTCCACCAGTGCACTTATACACTTTGAGCTTACAAGCATTTAAATTCTTATTTCCTAGCCTCATTCAAAGCAAAGGCTTTGAGTAAAAATGGCTCACTGAGGATATAATTCAAAGGCAGTAGGTTGTACAAGCCCTGCATGGTATTTCCAACATATCATGTGCATCTCAAATGACACTAATTTAAAGAATGCAGCTTTAAGAAGCTTTAACTAAATTGGTGCACAAGGCTGTGCAGACCCTCTTATTTAAGTATCAATGGAGCTGTTTCTTCAGCTCTGGTTGGTTAGAAAAGCTTTTTAAATAAACAAGAACAAGACATTCTACAGATGATAAAAAGCATCAAATGCAAAAGTTCACACTGGTTGAACTAAGCTGAGATAAGCTTGTGTGTAGGCAGCTCTGAAGCAGCAACAATATAGCAGGAAAAACATCCCTACCCTGTGAACAAATGAGAAAAACAAAACAAAGAAAACAACGGAGGAAAAGCTGCTGCTACCTGGTCTTCACTGGAAAAAAAAAAAAACCACAAGCAACTCAAAAGAAAACAAAAAGGAAAAAAAAAAGAGAGGGGGGAAAGAAAGAACGTACTTCAAGACCAAAATCTCATCAGACTCAACATCAGCATAACTCTTACACGGGAAGAGTTTGCAGGTCTAATAGACACAAAGCTGTTCCTTTACCCAAAATCCAAACACAAAAGTCACAGAAACCCATCATGCCAATTTCTGTGGCCGCTTTCTGGAGCAGAATCTCTTTAAATGTCACTGTTCCCTTTGTTCTGTGCACCCTTTTATAATGAGGATATCATCTGTTTGGTAAAAGATCCAATGAAATATGTAATAAGGTTATCTCACCATCTCCCACTATTGTAAAGCCATATCTCCTCTTCCACTCATTAATTATTGTCTTCCATTTCCCGTGTCAGGTCTAAATTTGAAAATAGGGGCTCAAGACTTATAGGCTTAACAAGTTACCATACATCAGCTGAGCTGAGGTAACTCCCCATGTGCTCCCTCTTAGCCTATAATAAACAAACTCAGTGTGACTTAGTGGTGCATCATCTCACAGTCTATGCAATTTAGCTTAACCTCCTTTTATTGTCAGCTAAGCTGACAGTGATAGTTAACATGGCTCAGCTGATGTTCCATCCTCATATTGCAAGACTCTGCCTGAAAATCTTAGGAGCTGAAGTTCTAGCGTTATAGCTATCTGGAAAGCTACATTGATTTATGTGCTGTCAAAATACACTAAAAATCAAAAAAGGAAAAAAAAATAAAGGCAGCACAATTACATGATTATCAGCCAATGCCCCTTGGTTTGCAGTTTTTCAAGCATGAACTGCTCAAACTTTGGATAGAGAAGTGAAGCAATCTGTTTCTGAAGTGCAAACAAGGAAAAGTTAGAAGAGTCTTCAAGCAATTTCAGGCAAATATGTCACAGAAGCAGCATGCTTAGCCTTTTTACTGTGCATCTGTCTGAGGCTTCCAGTAAGATTTTCCTGATATATAGTACGAGTCAAAACTCTAATCCGTTTTAACTCTTTTTTATTGTCTCTGCAGCACTAACTTTGAAAAATGGCCTTGTCCCCATAGAACTGCAGACAGTCCATGTAGGGAAGCCGTTAAAACAAATGCATTACATAAAAATATTGCAGAGGAACTCAGCTCTGAGGGTTTGGGAGCTACAACATACAGATATAAAACAGAACAGCTAAAGTATGAGTGGAGGTCATACTCCAGGAGAGAAGAAGGGAAGTTCCGTGTCTCGCAGTTGTTGCACATGACCTCTCAAATCAACAATTCCTACTCTTCTTTCTCAGGGCTGCAGTGTTTTAATAAATGACTCTTCTTGTGTTAATGTCCTCCTGCCTTCCTCCTCGCTGACCTCAATACACACCGAGCTGATTCATAGAGTTTCTTCTTCAGCTGTATTTGAGTGCTTTCTGGAGACCTTATTTGTGCTGTTCTGCCTGCGAGACACCTGGCTGATTTACAGAGACTAAGACACAGTCGAGTGCTGCGTTGTCTGCCCTACCTGAATACCTGAATATTGTATTTCCTACACACTATGTTCCTATCTCATCTGATTTTAGATAGTCTGTATGTTGTTCAAAGAAGAGAACATACTTTCTGCCTCTCAGAAAAGCTTCTCAGATCCTCAGGAGTAAAAATGTGCTTTTCCACCTGTCTTCCTTGCAGAGCAGCAGTATCTGTCTAGACACTGATCATGGAAATTCAGGCAAGGAATAATGTGCAAATAAGAACATGATTCAGTAGTGGGGAAAACCAGACAAATACCAGGTGTCTCAAAAAGCTGAATCACAAACAAGACAGTGAAAAGATCTAAGAATGAAGTAGGTGATGGAGGAGTTCAGCTTGGTGTTCAACCATTTATTCCAGCAGGATATGCAGATTCCACCCTCCTGACATCACTGCATCATCTCTCCTCATCAGTACCTCATGACACAACCCCTCTCTGGAGCACTGAGTCAGCATTATCATGTGATCTCCTCTTGGCCATGCAAGGTGGGGAGAAAGTCTGTCCATAATGGTAGAAAGCTGTGACCAACCTCTCAAAAGATCCCCAAATGGATTAAAAAATTCATATTTATCTCATGAATGTTCCTCCCAGGAAATTATACTGTCTCAGAAAATGGTTTTGTGAAGTGACACAGCATTGTGCTATGGTAGAGCTCCCACAGCAGATGGAGGAGTAACTACTATTGTGGGTTGAGATGAAGGACCGAGGAACAGCTGCACTTAGCTCCTGGAGCTCCAAAAGAAGTTGCAAAGTACCTTTTCCCTGTCAACAACAGGTACTGCTGATTCTGCCTGATGGCCTGGGGCTGAGAGAAGTCTTCTTAAAGCATCACACTCAGCATGGAGTACTAACCTTCTGCTCCCCCAAGCAAACAAAAGCCATATCCTGTTTTGGCAAAAAAACAAAGGGAAAGAATCTAGAATCTTTATAGAAGGGTCAACTTAAAATGAGACGATGTAAGGAGCAGCTTTATGTCAGAAGGAACCCAGACACACAAAGATTAAAATGCTGGGACACTACTGCCAAGTCTGGTCTTAGACAGTCCCTGAGGCTTGAAACACAACCCTAAAAATGTACCGTGCTTTACCTCAGTGTGTAATTCTGTACAACAGGGCCAGGAGGAACAGCCCTTCCTGGAAACATCAGGTCCAGAGGCCAGGAGGCTCTTGTCATGTTTGCACGTAGCAGTCGCTTTTGTTGGAGGATCTGGGTCACAAGAGCATAGGAAAGGCAGCTCTGAATCACCTGGCTCTTGCACGTGTTGCCTCCATGTTGTGCAAAGGTTTCTGAACTCGGCCTCCTCTCAAGGCACACCCTTTGTTTGTTACTTTCTCTTAGGGCTTTTTCGCAACCCCATCCACTGCCAACATAAACAAGGTTGCAACATCTTCCTCCAATCTGTCTTGCTCCTGTGTGCTCTAAATGTCAACCAGCAGCATAGGGCTGTTCACTTGCTTAATTGGGTGAAATACCTGCCATTGCAGCCCTCTGTCTTGACATCCTTCGGGAGAAAGTTTCTTGGGAACAGTGAGTGACAGCACCAGCAGGTCGGTCTTAGTCACGTTGACACCAGTTACCAAGAGTCTTGTGCAGGTAGGACATGCAATTGGCTTTGCTGAGCAGCCATCAATCTTCTCTAAGGCACCAGGGAAGGTTAGGAAGAGTAATTATCAGAGATTACAGGGTTTGGTAGAAGTTGTTTCTGCAGTTGCCATGCTTTCTACTTCTATGTGCACCCTCTGCAGTATGTACCCTGTGCATCAAGTGCAAGGGAGAGAAGATGATTTTATCAGCTTGTGTGAAACAGCTGTGGGACCTGGTTTCATTCCTAGTAATGAGGATGACAAGAGTAGATCCCATCTCACTGAAGGGACACCACAACAAACACTCTGTGAGCACTGCCCTTTAGAGTAGGTAGGAGACATGGTCACCCTGGAGACCCTCTTAACTCCCAAATCTTGTCCACACTAGAGAGGAGATGTATAATGCACCAAAGAAAGGATATCTAATAAGACATCAGGAAGATTTCTACCCAGGAAAATGGAGGATTGTGTGATGCCTACACATAGGCGGGATTAGTACGGCTGCCCCAGGACTCCCCACGTATGGTGTGTAATACATGCTTGCATCTGTCCACGTTTCTGGCATGGCCACCTTCTTGCTCAGATGGAGCTGTTCAGTGCGTGGGATGGGACAACATCCTGTTATGCACCAATGGGTGCAC
Organism: Jacana jacana; assembly: GCA_013400555.1. NCBI lineage: Eukaryota > Metazoa > Chordata > Aves > Charadriiformes > Jacanidae > Jacana > Jacana jacana. Next base: position 711,548 of record VZTM01038472.1, on the reverse strand, counting down.
TCACTGTGCTGGACTGTCATTAGCCACCGAGCCTCTGCCCAGCCTGGCATGCCAGAAGCCAGGCTGTGGGCGGTGCTGCTCACCGGCTGGAGGCGGTTGCTTTTATCAGCAACCTTGATCACAGGGATTTTCTCTTATTTCATTCTCTAGCTCCCTTCAGCCTTGGATTTGCATAAGATCCTGGGTTAGGACTAATCTGATCCCAGGGTGAGAACATTGCATCAGGCCTAGAGAATCCTCCGTCCCAAAGTGTCTCTTGACTGGGTGTGTTGTCACTGGAACTAGAACTGTGCAGGGACAAACGGTGGCTTAATTTTTCCTTAGTAATAGGAGGTGCCTGGCTTTGTATCTCATTTAAACTCCTGTGCTATGTGCAGGATTGCAGTGGCAACTCCCAGTCAAGTCTCTATTTGTTTACAACCCTTGTTGCCACAGTAGCCAGGTGCTTTCCATGTTCACTCCAGGCTGCTGAAATGAGAAGCATATCCAGCCTCCAGGGCTTGCCAACAGCTATTGACTAGTAAGAGCACAATGTCCTTGGTGGCAGAAGGTAGCATCTTGCTTTATGCATTTCCTGACAGGCAGCAGCAGCAGAGAAATAAAGATGTCTCACTGCATAGGTAAGAATATGAACTTAAGTCTCTCTCTGTTCATGCTAGTGAATGCCCCTGGTTGTAAATAAGTACATGGTCCTTCAGTCTGAGGAGTTAAAGGGGCTGCAATAGTAGCCATGACACCTTCTGAGGGGTAATTCACTATGGATTTGTCTCACTGGCATTCTACGTCCCGCTGAATTAAAGCCATGTACCTGATTAGGGAAGTGGGAGTGATCATCCAAGCAGGGTACAGAACTACCCTTGAGGTTTCTGGAAAAAATGACAGGGTAGAGTCAAGGCTGAGCAGTGCCAGGTATGTGGTATAGCAACCACCATCTATCCTGTTTACCCTTCTGTCACCACAGTATGGCCAAAAAGATGCCTGAACACTTTCCTCGAGTCTTTCCTTTCAATGCCAGTTTCACTTAGTTCAAGAACAATTTGGTGTCCTGATCTGGAGCTGGCTTCATAAAGTACCGACTCAGGCATGGGCTATTGCAGGATGTAATATGAACCTGAGATATACAGCCCCATGGCCTCAGATCCTTCAAGACAGCATTGTTCTACTGTAATACATCTATTGTCCTGCTGCAATATAAAAAATATACTTCCTGCTAAAAATGGCATACTCCACTTGCCAGCTAGATGCAATCTAGATATGTCTCTGCCACTGCAGTATCCAGCACATGGTCAGCCAAATACTAACAAACCCTGAAACTGAAGACAGAAAAATGACCAATGGAATAGTACTGATTGGGTCAGAGGTGCTTGTACACACAAGGAAATCACCCAACCACTCCCATGAACCATCCTCCAGCTCACAGCTGGTCCAAATGGATACAGGGTGCATCCTTGGCAGTTCAACCACTGCTGGAAATGTCATTATTTCAGACATTAAAGTATATGCAGGCTCAGCCAAGATGTCACATCATGAAACCAAATCTGCAATTGTAGCAAGGGGCAAAAACTCCGGTGCTTTGTTTTGTATCAGCAATGCTCAAAAGCCAAGAGTTCCTGCTTGGAACATCCAAGAAGCAAAATACCCAGTACTTTTTACACTTAGAAGCAGTACAGTGACTCTGCCCCACACCAAAATGTCCATTCCCCAGCACCATATTTATTGGAGTGACAGGAAAAGAGAAAAACACCTGCAAATTTTTTAAAAACTTTATTTTTTACTCTTAAGAGTAGAAATTTAATGATAGTGGTAGAAGCTCTCCCACCTTGCTGCTGAGAATAGCTTTCTGCATATGATTGCAGTAGGGATTTTATTCCATCAAAAAGTCTTGTTTTGTTTGGGGAAGTTTTTGTCCTGATGACAATTTTGCGTTCTGCCAAACCTCCACGTGAACACGTCAGTTCCACAGCTGCAGCCCCACCTTTCTCCAAAGAAACATCAAGGGCATTCCTCCCCCTCAAAAGGAACGAGCTTTTTGCTCAGAACAACAGAGGAGCCTGGCTTTCCTGGTAGCAAATACCTATTCATATAATCATTCAAAAGAGAAGACATGTTGGTAACAAGTCTTTTCCTTTATTTGTTCATTTCATGGGGAAGGGCATTGTTCCTTACCCAAATTCCAATTCCCTACCAATTGGGGTGGGTTTTGGTTTTTTTTCTTTCTTTTTTTTTTTGTTTTCTGAAAAAGGCAGCACCTCGTTAAGAATATTCAACTCCTGTTGAACCCAGATGACAGTGGGAGGATGGCATTTTGCTGTTCCTTCATCTGCAAAACAAGTTCACAGAGTCGAGTCCCAAGCTGTTGGCAACATGTTGCGTTATGGCTTTGCAGCGTATGGCTGAGTTGGCTCAGCGTAGTGAGCCTGCCCCACACCATAGCCTTGTACCACTGAGCAAACAAAGTAAATAAGGACAGAGTTTGACAGTTAGTTTTACAGCTGCAGTGAAATGACAGTATATGATGATAAATAAACTTAAATAATATTTATCAGTGCCTTCCCTCTGAGAATCAGACTAACAGCAATTAAACTTTTATAAACTCCATTTATAAAGTCATCTACTTTTAGATAAACTGAGCCATAGAGACTTTTGTGTTGGCACAAACATAAGGCAAAGCCAAGAGTCCCAACTCTTACTCGTTACTTCAGACTTCTAGATGCCAACCTTCCTGCTCCATGAGGACAAAAAGAGAAATTGGCTCCAGAAAATATAGCCAGTGTTTACATTTTATTGAACCACTAGACATTGCTGTTGGCCACAACATGACAACAGCGCAGCAAAGAGAGCCTTTCATTTGCCTGCACTTGGCAGAAAGTGTCGTTCTTTGGTTACTCAGCTGAAGTTGACAAGTTGCCCAGTATTTTTATTATCAGGTTGTCAGCTCAATCTCACTACTGCCCTCTTAATTTATTATTTTGTATTTCAAAATCACAGGTGTGACTCATTGCACAGCCAGAGGTTATAATGAAGTATCCCACTCATCTTTTAGCTCACTCTTTGTTCAAGACAATGCGGATTGCAGAAGGTTTCTGAGGAGGTAAGAGGATTGCAAAAGAGCCGAAGACTCCTCTTTTATCTAACCAGTGTGTGGGCAGTGAAACTACCTGATATGAAACCAGTTGGGTGCAAAGGTGGGCATGGAGGTTCATTTGTCATTATGGTGAGGGTTGAAACTCATGAGATACAGCAGCTGTAATTGAAGATAGGCACACAAACTTAAATCACTTCACCCTGAGGATGAGACCAAAGAGGGAATCCTAGGATAACACACTTCTCTGGAGATTTCCTCTAAGCTATAGTTTCCAGAAAAACTGAAGATGAAAATTGAGCAGCCAGTTCCTTTTCAACTAAAAAGTCTTACTGTCTGCATCTGATGATTTAAATTGGGAAGTGACTCTAAGTGCAAGGTTTTGAAGTATTTGTTCTGCTGCCATTGGGCAAATAGGAATGTTGTTGCACTAGAGGTTTTGAAATATAAAAATATATTTCTTAGCATAAAATGATGCATCATCTATGTTTCTCTTAGGAGCATTTGAGACAGGGTGCTGGAGAAAAGGAAAACAGAGCACAGTTCTATTGGAAAGAGTGTCCTACTGCTGACTATGAAAATTATGTGGAAATCATGGGATGAATTACAGATTTGTCTGTATGGGAAAGTGATGGGAATGCTTCTTATTATCAACAGCTCTTGCTAAGTAGAGACCCTTTTATCTTACAAGAAGAGTATCCAAATCCAGAGCTATTCTGAACTGATGTGTTCTTTAATTTGCTTCTATGTGCAGTTGGCCCCAAGGCAGAGATGCTGGGTTCATGCTACAAGAGAGCAAACTGCACAAACTTGATATAAACACAATTTGTTCCTAACCAGAGGAGCTTCCAAAGTCACCCTGCACAGTGTCCTGGCAAGTCTCATCTCCCCTCTCAGTGGGAAAGGTGCAGGTCCTATTGCCAGTCATGCTCCCCTGGCACAGTGACAGGCAGGGGCAGAGCTATTGAGACACTTGGGTATTTTTAAAGCTGCAACACGGAGCTGTGGCAATGCCAAAAGTGCACCTAGTCTGCTCTATCTCACTGCAGGAGGAGGGGGGGCGGGGGGGAAGGCAGGAATTGTGACTCAAAGGTTGTCCAGTAGCAACAGAGAAAATTACACCAAGAGCACTTGTTCAGCTCTGCCATATCCAATTTCTGTCAAGTGTAGAATAATAGCTATCCAACAAGCTGGGACATGCTTTACCAGCATCAATAGAGTTGTGCTTCAGAGCATCCCTCGAGGTAGCAGAGAATTATTCCCATTTCATAAATGAGGTAACTCAGGCACAAGGATTAAAGCCAAAATGTTCCAACCTGGCTGCCTACTGCTAGATACCTACACCCATATTCACGCAACTCGTGGCCTCATTTTCAGAAGGGCAGGGCGATGAAAATTTTGGCCTGAGGGATTTGTTCACACACAGTTTACTGGTAACAACGCCCAGGATGAAAGCCTGGTCTCTGCTACCTGTCTTATGCCTTAACCACTAAAAACATCCTTTCTGCCACTAGCCAAAAGTTGGCAAAGGTTCCTGCTGTCCCTGTTCACCAGGCAGGAGCTTGGAATCAGCAATGCAGACTGGCTGCTTACATGCTCACAGCTAGAGACTTTTCAAGAGCAGCAGCAGGAGCAAAACCGGTACGGTTTCTTTGTTTCCCTCAAAGCTCTTCAGATCCCAGGCAGCTTTTCTTGATTTGGAGTGCTTTGCTATGAGAGCAAGTCTGGTGTGCAAACTTCTGTTCTGCCTCATGTCCTTGTACCATGTCCTACTCAGGGTAGCTCAACTGGCAGAGCACAGGTCCAGTTCAGAACCAGTAACAGACCAGTAGGAGAAGGGGAAAAACCAGCCATGTGGATATCTGAACTGCTCAAAACCACAAGCACCAATATGAGTGAGTTAGAATCATAGAATCATGCAATAGTTTGGGTTGGAAAGGACTTGTAAAGGTCATCTAGTCCAAACCCCTTGCAATGAGCAGGGGCATCTTCAAATAGATCAGGTTGCTCAGACCCCTGTCCAACCTGACCTTGGTTGTTTCCAGGGATGAGACATCTACCTCCTGTCTGAGCAAACTGTTCCAGTGTTTCACCACCCTTATTGTAAAAAAATGTCTTCCATATACCTAGTCTAGACTTGTTCAAAACCGTTAACCCCATTCTGTATTGATACCAGGGGTTGTCCCAACGCAGAGGCAAGGCCTTTGTTGAACCTTATGAAGTTCACATGGGCCTACTTTTGGAGCTTGTTGAGGTCCCTCTGGATGGCATCCTATCCATCAGACTTGTTAAAATCCTAGTGCTCCTTCACCTCTCTCATAGACTCTCGGGCTTTAACTGAGCTTCAAAATGTGTCCTGTTGTATAGGAAACTCTCAAGAAGAAAGAAAATTTACAAAAAAAGCCTCCTCCCATAACAAGCAGCAAAACCCAGGAGGCAGAGCCCTTGCTGGCTGGTTATAGTCAAAGTTTGCAAGTGTCCCTGCTAAAATCATCCCTGCTAGGGGCTAATGTGATGCTTGTCTTAGCTCATTAGTAAGCCTTGCTGTCTTGAGACATGCACTTGAAAAATAATGCTGCTGGTTGGTTGCTACTTGAGGGAAGGAGGACAAAAGATCTCAACTTTCTCTGGAACAATCACTGGTCAGGGTCACCTCAAGTCTGACTTGCAATACCAAGTGCATGCTGCAAAACCACTGCTGTCAGCCTCTGTGACTTGTCTCATCTGCTGTGGAGTCCCAGCCACCTCTGACCTCTTCTTTCCCTTCCCTGGGACCGTGCCCCGCACATGGGGCTCCTGCTCAGTTGCTCTGTAGCCCTTCCAGAGGAAGAATGAGCGAGAGGAGACAACAACCTTCAGCAAAGTTTAAGTCTGGAAATGAAAGAAGTGTCAGCTCAATCAAGTCAGCGCAGTCAGCCAACTGATTCAATAACCCCTTTGCCCCAGGTCCCTGAACCGTTCTGTATGCTGAATCCTACTTTATGAGCAGTACTCCCTTCACCCTGTCCCCAAGGTATGCCAGCCTGCAGCATCCAGTGAGGGAGATGGGGAAAAGGGGTAAGGAAGAAGCAGTTGATCATAAGAACCTCCCAGAACTGTTTTCTCCCCTCTTCAGTTCCTGTTGGCTATACGGAAGTCAAGACAGACCTTATTTCTACTGAAGTTCAGAAGCCCAGACCTGGCACCCTCTGATTTCTTCAGAAGGAGGCTGAGGGCCAGATCTGAACCAATCTAGCTCAGCTTCATACTCCCAGCAAACCCAGAAGTTTTGAGAAGTCGGCCATGAAATAGCCCAGTTCCTTCTACCCAGGTCTGAGGTGCCTGTTCTGGGATGGAAGGAACTGAGTCTTGCCAATCTTTCAGTGACCAGGAGGAAGCCAGGGAACACATCTCCTGTTTGATAAAAGTTGGTGCTGCACTTTATACAGCAGCCAGTGCATTATTCAATGGTGAAAACAAACCCTATTCTTCTCTGCCAGATAAACACACTTGATCCTATAAAGAGCAGCATTTCTGACTGTTCAGCAGCAGCCAAACTCACGATGGGAAAAATAACAGGTGTTTGTCAGGCACTCCTTGTTTATTCACAGTGCTTAAAATAATTGCTTAAAAAAAATCCTACAGAGATTTAATTTCTATGCTCCCACATTTAAAAAAGAAACAAAACAAAACCCAAAACAAAAAAACCCAAACCCTAAACTTGGCTCATGGTAGTTGAAGACAATTCATTATGAAAGAGGCGTTCTTTCTGTTGTGGTGGCAAAGAAACCTGCTTATGAAAGCTCCAAAGGAGCAGAATAGTAGAGCAAATTCCTGTCTAGATCCAACACATCCTCATGCTTTTTATTGAGCTCTCCAGGTGGAAGCTTTCATTATCAAAACATGTAATTTTATTGTCAAAATGGGACAAGCAGGGATTAAGCTTCTCCAGTCAGTGCCCGTCATTGGCCATCTCTGTCACTCTGCCTTTTAGAAAGCAATGTTAGCCTTGGGGTGGCTTATGCCCTTCCCTCTTGTTCTGATGGTGGAACAGAAGGTAAGTGCATTACAAAACCCAGGAAAGAATGTATAAGAGGCACAAACTTTGCTTCAATCACTGCTTGCTTCTCCGGGAAATAATTGGCAATGGATCTTGATCAATAGACCACTTCCCAGCGAGGCAGGCTGATACATGGTGCTAGAAGAAAGAGGAGAGAGACTCCATGTCTCCCTGCCCTCTCTCCATGCTGTGCTTACAGCACAGGTTGGGACATCCCTGAGCACCTCAGGGAGGGTGAGGGGGAACTGGGCCACTCAACACCTGAAACACCTAACAAAGCCGTGTGCCATCTCTGTGCATGGCTGGAGCAGGGGCCTAAGCATGAGGTCCTAAGAGACCTCATGGTTGTGAATAGTCTATAGATAAAGTCCCTTCAGGAACCACTTAAGAATATAACATCATTCCTGAGAACTACAAGCTTCATGAGGCAGTGATTGTGATGGTCATCTGTCCCTAGGACTTTCCCTTCCTACAGGGTGTGCCATTCCTTGAGCAAGCTCTCAGGATGGGTCATAGATGCTTGGTATCTCCCCGTGAATCTGGAGGGAGTCTGAAGTAACAGGAGCCGAGCCCAGCATCCCAGTGCTCCTGGTGGCTTCTGCGATGCTGGCAGGTTCATGGGTGGATGTTGCCACAGCTTCCCCCCTTGTGTCCAACATGGGGCCAAGACCCCCAGAGCAGCCAGCCCAACGCTGGAATAGACACAGCCACATTTCAGTCTTTACTGTTCCTGCAAAGGTGCAGGAAAGGCCACACAAACCAAACCTTTTCCCTGGGAGGGCTCATTTGTCTCCAAACAGTGAACATGAGACACGGGCCAGACTGCAGCTTGTGCAGACAAGGGGCAGAGCAGGGGACACAGCTTATAGCGGGGACACGGCTTACACTGCTGCAGTCATTATCAGTGTTCCCAGCTGAGACCAGGCTGTCATGGTACCGTCAGGCTTGTCACACACAGCAGCCTCCAGCCTGATCAAGAAAAGAGACAGATGAAAGTCAGAAAGAGAAACAGAGGCACCAGGGAGAGCAGTCACTTCTTGGAGGTCAGGCAGTGGTGGCTGCCGGCATGGCGTGGGTCAGTGTGGGGCTCAACGAGGTGCCCACTGCCGCAAGAGGCAGCTGTGATTTGGATATGTCTGGCGGTGGGTTTCAATAGGGCATTTCCACAGGCAGAGAGGAGCAGATGAAAGCAGGCTGGCTGCAGTGCATGGCAGGGCGAGATGAAAGGGGTTCAGAAGCTGGAGGAGCAGAGGGAAGGGACTGGCTGTGAAAGCAAAGCCAGAGCACGAGAGGCAGCGGCAGCCGCCGTGCAGAGAGTGGCTGTGGCATGAGAGAGAAAGCAAAGGTGCGGGTGCAAGAGGGCAGCCAGCAGGATCAAACCTACCCAGAGACCAGCTAGACTAAAGATGGTCTGAGCAACAAAAGGCTTTGCACTTCTCAGGTGCCAGCCCTGGAGGCCTCTCCGCGCACAAATGAAGTGCAGCCAAATCCTGCGTAGCTGTTGCGACGACCCGAGCAAAAAGCAGAGAGTTGGGAAGAAAGGGAAAAAAAACCCAGAAAAATCAAAAGACAAAGCTTGTCCCTTTGCTTTGATGCTGGTCGGGCACCAAAAAACCTATGAAACATTATCCCAGGTGGCAAAAGATCCACAAACAAGTGGCATTTCCAAGGCGCCCAGTGCTTTTCAAGCGTCCACCCGTGCGCTATTTGTCCCCGAAGCAGATGTACGCACATGAATCTCCTTTCCAGCCCAGGCAGTCACCAGCCCAGTGCAGCGTTTCATCTCCACTGGAGCGATACTGGTGACTCAGCGCTTCCCCTGCAAGGCGCTGCCATAGCCTTGCTCCAGCCATGGGGATTATAGCAGCAGCCTGAGCCGAATAACAGCGCGGCCGAGCAGCAGGGATTTATGAGCGGACAAAGAAAATGAGAATTATAGGTGTCCAGTCCCTATGACAGAACCACCATATATTTCCTCTAACAAAGCGTGTGACAACAGCTCCATAAATTCACATAGTAGCAGAAGCGAGCGCCAGCTCGTCATCGCAGCTATTTAAGGAGCCAAGTAGCACTCTGTACTTATTGCAGAAGTTCACAGTTAGTTAAAAATAAGCATAAAAAAAAAAAAAAGTCACTTGGACTCTGGCTGAATAAGGCTTTTTACTCAGGTTGCCCAGCGCTGCATCCCATGTCTTTTCCTTTTATGCCTAGACAAACTCTCCTTTGCGGCATTTGGTGTGGGGCACTGCCAGCTTCCCACTGAAGTAGCTTAAGTTGGGATGTGCCATAATCAATTGTAAAACTTTGCAGTGAGCATGAAATACTTGATCCTTTTCAATTACCAGCAACTCTGCAATGTGCTTTAAAAATTCTTTAGCTGCAGCCGTTAAATATCTAAGGAGAGGTTTCCTGAGATGTAATTGCTAAAGAAAATTATCCCAACATCCACAACACGCTGAATCGTGGTGTTTACTTAGTTTTTTTAATGCTATCTCATGATTAGATTATTCGCAGTACCTGTCAGCTAACGTGCTGTTTTCATTGCTAATTTAACACTTCTTCCTAAAGCAAGAAGGGGGAGAGGGTGAAAACAACTTTTCACAGTGAACCTCAAATCAAAAAATAGCTGCAAGTTTTGTTGTCACTTCTGCTACTCTTCATTATGATGTATGAAGAGAAGATCACTTTATAAAGACAAACTCAGCTTTTAAACATGAAAAATATCAAGTTTCTCTGAATCCTGTGGCTATTTCCATTCTTCTTGAAGCTTTGGGCAAACTTTAGAAGAGACATCTCGGCTAGAAAGAAAAGTTAGGTTAAGGCTTAACTTCAGAAGTGATTGGAATGTAATATCTTATAAGAAAAAAATTGTCATCTTAATGCAAAATTACAAGATAGGAAATGGAAATCGAGGCTTGCTGTCTGTGGAGTTGGAACATGAGGGATCTCAGTCCCATTCTCCCCTAGAGCCCTGTTCTGTCTTGTTTTCCCATGCAGCACTGGCGCTTCTGTCCCTTATTCCCCTTTCTTGGGGAGCCCGTCCTGGGGTCAGAATGTCGGGTGGGAAACCTGCTCCTTGGAGGCTGATGAGGACTTGAGGTATTTGAACTAAAATTTTGCTGAGGCACATCCTGTGACATTTTCCCAGGGTCAAGATTATCCAGATTAGCGAGAGAGGAGGTTCTTGTCTGGTTGGTTTAGTAAGAAGTTGACATTTTGTACAGAAATGATGTAACTTTGGAGGGAAAAAAAAATTAAGGTTACTCAAGAGCCAGGTTAAAAGAAAAGTGTTTAATGGAAAATTTTCAGCCAGCCCCACAAGATCCCTTTTATATCTCCAAGTTTGGGAGAGCTGCTGCTCTGCTTTCTAAGGTGGCTGGTGTCACATTGCAGGGCTCCTCCAACAGCAGCAGATTGCTTATGCATTAGTGCTTTTGTATAATACCAGCAGCTATAGCAGGCTTCGGGTTGTTTGATAGTTTTTGTTGGTGGGGTTTTTTTGGTTGTTTTTTTTTTTTTTTTTTTACACACATTGTTCGTGGCTAACAAACTCAGGAAGGAAATTTACAGTCCTGAATGGGGAGTGAGGTCTGCAAGGCGTCCCCGACAGGACTGCGCTGCTGAACCTTGCGGTGACTCAGCCGGGACAGGAAACGTTTGTTCTGAGCAGCCCCATCTCCTGTCTGTCCCGCTCTGCCTCAAGCACAGAGTTTAAAAACAGGTCGAGGGAGTTTCTTTTAATTCTGCTTTTGGGGTGGTTTTGATTCTTTTTCTTGGAGTGTTTCACCTCTTTCTGCATACAAGGTTATTTACTAGCGATAAATGGCATTAAGCAGTCAATGTGCTTGAGCAGAAATTCTTGGGAAGGGGATGCAGCTTTTGTGGCAGAGAATCTACTGTTCTTGGTTGGATGCTGCCCATGTACTGGTTATGCCAGATTAAATACCCTTTTTGTCTACCTCCATTCCCATCTTGGAGGCTAAATATTGCATGCAAAATTGGAGGGCTGCATATGAGGGAGGAGGGCTCAGGCAAGAGGGTGAAGCAAACAAGGAGGACAGAGAGGAAAACAGAGATAAAAAATCCGCACTGGGACCTGGGGTTTCATGCAGAGAACTCCAGCTCTGTTATTATATTTCTGTCTGCCAGCAACTCTTCATGTTTGGCAAATTCCCCCACCTCACCATTCCCATAACTGACATGTAACGAAAGCAATTAAAATACTTGTTAAAGTAAATAAATATATAAAGGCAGTGTAGAAGATGTGACTGTTCAAAGCCTGGCAGCTTGTACTTGTGCATTTTTGTCTCCTCATTAATCTGTTTATGAAAGGGTTTTGATTAGTTCCATATATTCAGCTTCTAAAGTTAATACCTTAGTGGTCTAAAGTGTTTATACCGAAGCTAACACTGAATTTTCTCTCAGCTGCAATAAACATGTAAATCTGAACTGATTCATGCATGCAAAGCAAGTTCTAAAATTGAGTTAAAAAATGTTTTTTCAAATAATGTTCAAAATGCTATGCTGCAAAACAGCACAGGACACCTGTTTGTTCTGGTCAAGGATGCTTCATGCAGCCTTGTATTTCTGTATGCAGGTTTGTGTCTGGCACAGCGACTCACATCTTTTTAGTTATTATTCTATAAGGTAATTAAAAAACGCAGCAGCTCCAAAGTTCTGCTCATCTCTTAACTCAAACCCGTAACTCAGCCCCTATCTGATCTGATCCTCATCTGCACATGCACGATCCCAATCTGATTACCACTACATGCTCCTCAGTACTTGTTGCAGCACAGCTAAACTTTGTCTTAAAGGAGACTCCCACTCATATCAACACTCAAGCATGTGCGAAGCCTCATTCCCATGGCCGGGGTGGGTTGGTTTGCACGCAGACGGTTAAGTGCATGTATAAATATTTACAGAGTGTGAGACACGGTCTGCCTAATTAGGTTTCCATAGCAATTAGCCCAATATCTTGATTAGGACCTGAGGCTGCTTCTATTATAATAAAAAAATAATATAAACCTCATTATATTGAGATGATGAAACCAGAACACTCTTACAAAAAGAGAGTAAATGTGGTCTCGGCAGCTGGCAATGGACTTGGTAGGGGCACTATAATAAAGCAAAGAAAACAGCATTCTGCAGCGTGCAAAAATACTCTACATTCAAAGACACGGATTTAGGAGTTACAGAGGAATGAGGCATCTTTGCTAAGAGCAGCTATCATCACAATTTTCCTGGATTTTAAGTCTAGTTTTGGTTGCTATTTTTAACTAGCATTCTTAGAGAAATGGTGTTTATCCACGTGATAGAGAAGTGCCTACAGCCCTACACTTATCTCAGAATTTTTTGCGTGGTTTTACTGAAGGTTGAATTCAATATTATTAGAGAACTCTCACTGAAAGTGCAAAACACAGGGTCAGTGGAGCAATAATTTCTTTGCTGAGAGAGCATTTCATGTCTCAACAGTTACTAATGTTGTACACATTAATTACCATGAGCAGCAACCCATGAAGAAATTACAGCCACATAGCTGTTTTGCTTGTGCTGTGGGTCCGCTGCCACCGTTACCGGAGAGGTCAGCACTCCTGGCTGGCGGGGACCGACAGACCACATGCATGCTGGACAGACAGATACATAGGAAACTCTATAACTGCCATGCCTCGTCTCGTCATCCCACATCTGCAATGGAGTGGAGAGGAGAGACTGACACTAACACTACAAAGCTCTAGTGACACATTCCTGTTCTACAGACACTGATACTGCTCCCCACTCAAACCAGCCTTAAACCATCCTCAGACAATGCTGAATATGCTTTGTCTTGTTTTGTACTTTGGCCTTGTTATTTTTCTTTCTGCATCACGAGTTTCCCTCTTCTCACACAAAAAGTTTCAGTACAAATAAAACCAGAGCCTATATCCTTGGACTCTGGATTTTTGTAAAAGGGAGATGCTGCAGAGTGTCATTAGATCCACAGCAAATCTAGATTAAGCAAAATGGCAGCTCATTAGCCTTCATGGACAGGCATTTAAAGTACTTAAAAAAAGGACATAGAGCGCTGCCCTTTACATTTACTTTGGCACTAATATCAGATTAAAAAGGGAAAGGTTATTAAGTAAAGGTAATTGTCTGTTTTGTAGAGGGAATCTTTCTGAGGCACAGCCTGAGGCACTTAACTTTAAGAAGGTTAATTGTCTCATGGTGGAAGTCAAGCTATTACTGTTATTATGGACAGTTAGGAAAAATTCAGCCTGACATCCGAAGTCCAATAATGAGCCTCAAAAATGGAGCTGATTGGCTGATAGCCACAGGTCTATAATTAGAAAAATTGGCATTAGGAAAATAAAGACAAGCCAGTGGTGAGCCCTATGTGTGCAGATGTGGTACAGTAGGTGGAGAGCAGGGTGGTGCTGCTCTGACAGCCAGCCGGGAGCTAGGTGTAGGAAAAGCCCTTGCGTTGGGGGATTGAGGGGGTGGCTGCAAAAGAAGCTTCTCGGGGGGAAACAACACTGTCCCCAAGCATTGCCAGGAATGATGGTACTCATTCTCATATGCAACAAAACCAGGCACTAGCTCTAAGAGCTGTAGAGGTTTAACTGGGAGTTTGTGGCTGCAGCTGACTGGGAAAAACCTCTCACTCTCATTTCCAGCCTCTCAAAGAAGTTGACATTTTGTCCAAACCTCACAGAAAATGGTTAAGGGTTTTAAACCTCCTGACTCTGCTCACACCCATCCTTCACCCCTTGTTCTGGCCCCTTTAGTGCCTCTATGTTCTCCTTTCCTAACTGTTTTAAGAGGAACAACAGGAGCCAGAAGCTCAACCATGTCTGGATTTAACTCTGGAAACATGCTAAGAGGCCAGTCAAGGCTTCTTCTGCACAGGTGGGGAAGACCAAATATTTAGATGTACAAAAATACCAAAATGCTCATACGTGTGATTCCAGCTCAGACTTAGAACGCTGCTGGCAGAAAGCTCAGCAAGAAGCCCACTGCAAACATCCCCAAGAATAAAGTTTTCCTCCCCTTGCAAATACTTGATTTTGGTGGGGAGGCTTGAATAATGGAAACTCCATCTCCCAGACAGCAAAGTGCCGACTCGGCAGCTTTCTGTCCCCTCTCCCTGGAGTGCCCATCACATCCAGCCCCAAAGGAGAAGTTCAATTTCCATTTCACAGTGTTTCCATTCGATTTTTACCCCCAGGCTGGGGATTCCTCCTCAGGAGCAAGAAAGCCTTTTCCTCTGTGAATCCATCTCTCTGCCCTGCACCAACCATGCTACCTTTCAGTTTTCTTGGCCTAGGTAGCAGGAGATGAGGGTTTTCACCACCAGGTTTACCATGTGCTGGTAACAGGGAGGCATAACTGTGACCTACACAGTGCTGGCAAAGAGCTGTGGGATGCTTCACACTTTAAATCTCTCACTCATCTCGGAAGAATGCAACTATTTCTTCTGCGTTTGCATCAATATTTAAACCCCTCAGCACATCCTGCTGACAGCTTAATGGTAAAAGTCAGCTTGGACATTTTCCCTACCCCAAGCTGATCTTCATCCTCCAAAGCTCCCAACAAACATCTTTGTTGATCCTGCTGAAAGGAGGAGCTGTCACCAACCACACTGCACAGGTAGGAACAACAAGGGGACACGAATGCAAAGGGCTCATCCCCAAAATCTGTGATACGGTCCAGAAGTAGGACATAGAGCTACACTGCAACTTGATGGTGCCAGGGCAGCCTTCCCTGTCAAAGGGGACTGCAGCCCTGAAAGAAGGGTGTGCAGGATCAGAAGTAGCCCTGAGGTTTTTCACAGCAACCACAAGGAAAAGAGCAGAGAGACAGGCTAAAGGAGAAAATAAATTATCTACCTGGGTTAGACAGGACAAGCAGCAAGGCAGGGACTGATTTAGGAGTGAGTCTCCTGATCCTCACTCAAACACTGCAGTGTGCTGCCCAGAGTCTGGCCCCAAAGACCCTGGCTTTTAAACTGTCTGCAGATGAGTGGGTAAGGATGAGAAGAAAGCAGATGAATGTGCTTTGGTGACACAGCTTGATTCATGCGGAGACGTGTTTCAAGTAATCTCCCTAGACAGGGCAGGCCAGGTCAGCAGGAGGCTGTGCTCATGAACAAAGTCCTGGAATCCAGACTGCAGAAAGTGTCTGGGACTCAAAACTGTGCATTTTCTGGGAAAGCATTGTGAGAAGAAATGAAGAACGGCAAAAGAGGAGCAGAGCCTGACATGGGGTTATAGCATTTGTAGCCTAAGGAAGTTGTGTGGGGAGAGGGCTGTCCTTTTGTCCTGTGCTCCTCCGAATCCTCACATGGTGTCCCCTGAGCTACACCCTTTAGCTGTGGGCTGCCTGACCGTAGCCCAAGGAGGTGCTGCACCTGACAGGGCTGGCAGCAGGGCTCTTGCAAAGCCACCACTTGGCAAAAGGAACAGGAAAACAAACTGGAGAGGATCTTGGGAAAGGATCTCTTCTGGAGTAGAATGAATTATTTGAAGGTCATTCCTGGTTTACTTGTCCATTACTTAAAGTCTTTTGTTTGTTGAGTTTGGCCCTGTTCTGGTGAGAAATCTCTCACACCATCTTCACTGTAGTGCCGCTGAGAATATCAGAACCAAACCACTGCAATTATATGTTCTTTTTTTTGTAGTTGCTAAGACATGGGTGAATAAAAAAAAAAAAAGCTTCAGGATACCTACTGATGGCAGCATTTATTGAGTTGAAGAGCACAGCCTCACACAACATCAGTTTGTAAGTTGAATCACAGTTATCTTACACCTTTGGCTTTAGTGCCCGTACTACAGCAAGGTCCCAAGTGGCTGGTGGGGCCAGATGAGTGCTGTGGTGATCTGCCATGTTGTCTCCACTCAAGCTTGAGAAGATATTTAGTAATTAATGGAGCTGAGCCTCATTTTACGTATTTTCTCCATATTTTTTGTTAGCGTAATTAAGCTACTTGAAAAGAAGAGCACAGCATGTAGACAAGATCCTCCTGCATATGAGGTCCAATAGTAAATATTTTCACTGCATAGACAATGCTGATTCATAGCAGAGGGTCAGCAGTTATACCTGTAGAAGTCAGCACAATTAATCCTTCCCACTTCAGCCCCTGAAAAGTGCCTTTCGTTTGTTACTAACACAAAGAAATATCATTTTATTGCTGGACAAAACAAGGCATGAGTTGATACAGTGATTTGCTGGGGACCTAAATCTTTCTCACAGTGCTACTAATGCACAAAAGCCAGTGCATGGGATGAAGTGGCCACTGCAGTCTCTCTTACCCATGTAACCTGGGATGATGAAAGCCAGGTCTCTGGACTTGCAGTCTAACTCCATATCCAATAGACTGTGCTACACTTCCCATTATTCTTCTCAGCTGATCAATCATCTCCCTTTCCCTGCAACTGCTCTTCCAAGTTTGCTTCCTCTCATGCCTACAGCTGCACATGCCTCCATCTCATCACAGGAGAATAAGGGCAGGATGAAGCCATGAGTGGTAGGTAGCAGTTTCCTTGCAGCATATTTCTTCTGCCAAGGAGAAAGAAAAGATGGAGCCATGAGCCATGGAATTTGGCAGAGTCCCCGTGAGGCCATTCTGTGCTGGCGAGCCTTGATGATGTGCTGTAGAACAAGAACTGGCCAGTACCCACAAGACAAACCTGCTGCTGATTGCAGGAGAGCTTCAGAAAGGTTAAAACACTCTCCCCATTTCACTTTGACATTTCTGCAGCCCCTTCCTCCAGCCAGAGCTCCACTTAATAATTAATTGGAGAAATATCCCCCTTACCAAATAGCAACCAGAACATTTAGATCCTCCTGAGAAAAGCTATGTCTGTATTTCTGTCATGACTGGCAGCAGGAGATATGAGGCATTTACAGAAGGAGGGTGGAGTGTGGTCACCGCTGAATCAGACTATCGACCTATTCTTGCCAACCACTTCAGGGCTTGGTGCAGGGAATTTTTTATCCCTGCAGCATCCGCACACCACTGAGCTGTGCTAGTAACAAGGTGCAGGTTACACAGGGCTTGTATGGAGGGATCAGGAAGAAGTCCTTTCCTGGAGGGCCAGAATAGAGAAAGACTCAGGAAGCTCAAGCAGAAGTGGATCCCAGGTCATAGCTCCACTGCTCTGTCATGCTGCTGCCTCTTGTCCCAGCAGAGAGGATAGGATCAGAACACCAAAATTAATGATATTTTAGCTCAGAAAGAATTGACATCATTCCCTTCCCAGGAAAACTACCCAAAGGAACATCTTTCCTCTTCCTTAATTCTTTCACATGCCATACAGCTGGGCAGTTCTGGCACTGCTTGCAGTGCCTACTCTGTTCTTGTGCTGCTTTGAAGCTGTATGTGCTCACAGATGTGCATACAACCACACCGAGTCATGTACATCAGGAGGCAACGTGGTGCAGTGAGGAGGACCTCATGCTGGATATACAGCGAAGTAAGGTTTGTACTTCTGTGTCATATGTAATGGCTTGTTCAAGTCTGAGATGTTCACTATATCTCCCAGATATTAATTTTCACTCCCAACATAATGTGAACAAGAAGAATTCCTTACAGAACGATCTGAGATCTTCTGATCAAGAACATTAAGTGTTATTGTCATATAGTTGACTGAAGTAGGGGCAATAGCTGTATGATTAGTTATATTTATGGCACAGTGCTTATCATCACTCATTTCACATGTGCTTTTCTTACCAATCCATATTTACTGCTTGGAACATTTTAGGCCCTTAAACAGCCTCATAAATCCTACCCAATTTTAATTCAAAATGGGCAACATTATGTCCTAAGCTAGCAGCTAAGCTAAGACATCAAAGCTAACTACAAGAACTTGCACCCAATAGAGAACATATAATTCACTCACTACTGAGTATCTGTGTGCTCTGAAAAGGTACAATATTCAGTAAACAAATCAAAAAGCTGTAACTAAAGCTATGTGGGAGTTTGTATGCACAGTTTATAGCTTTTTAATTGACAGTTTAATTAGTAAATTAGAATAATCCAAAATATCCCAGTCTAGGTGCTAGGAATTGCTTTTCACAATTTGTATCCAACTTTCTACTCAACCAGGTCAGGTAACAATGACTTTCAGTGTTATTTTAAAACTATTGTGGATATATATTCCTAACCTCCTTTCTCCTTTTGCAGGTGTTGGGCTCAGGGCAACTAAGGACCCTGAATTCACAGACAGTAGAATAAACTTATAGCTGTTGCAGTGAAAGCTTCCAGAAACAATATTATTTTCTGGCAGTTACAAAGTATTAAAAATACATTAAGGCATAGGGAAGAGTCTATTGATACTTGCTGGAGGTGATCTCATGGGTATAATGGAGGTCACGCCAAGTCATGACAAGAAATTGCACAACAATATCCAGTCTAATTTCTCTGGTACGGGCTGTGCTGAGCTCTCACTGTTCCCCACCTGTATTCCTGAAATGTCTTATTTTGCCATGTCACTGGCCACCAAGTAGCCCTGAGGCCTTAAAACAGACATACTTTCTCTCTCCAAAGGCTTAGTGCCTTTCACAGCTCCATGGTGGAAAGTGGTGAGAGAACAACCAGTAGGAAAACAACTGAGCTCTGGGGTCTCTTTCCCCCAGCTCTTCCAGAGGGTTGGAAACACTACCCAGAAGACCCTACACATTGCTCTCCAGCAGCGCTTCTGTTTATGCTGGAGTGATACTAGGTTCTTAAAAAGACCCATACTCCCTCTTTCAGGCAGCTCAGTCCTCTTTACCTACGTGTGGCCCAATCATGAGCCAAAAAACCCAAGCTCGGTAGACCCCAGCCTTCTGAATGCAGGTGCAGTCCTGAAGGCTGAGATTTCTGCTACAATGATGAAGCCTTGGCTGCTCTCAGTTATCACACAAAGAGAAGGCATTTCACCCCAAGACTGACCAAAAGACTCTCTTGCTGTAACAGAGAAAGGGTCAGTTGATCCTTTCAGACAAGTGTCTTCTCATCCAAGAGATTTTGCCTGTAAGTGTTTCCTGATTTAGATACCACTGTTTGTTCTGTTCATGAGTAGGGACAGCTTGTAATCAGCCCTGTTGTAGGTGACCCAGCTTTTCTCTATGACTGCTCAGCTCATCTGAACAGTCTCCCCCTGTGTGTATGTATGACATCTACCAGCTCATTTGTTCTCTATGACCCAAGCCCTGTCTGCTACGCTTACCACATCCTACAATCCCACCATACTTCTAAACTCTACCCATTTACCTAATCTCGTTCTGAGCTCCTGAGAAGCTGCCGCCACCTATGTCCAGCTGCAACATCATTTTACAATGCAGAGGAACCCAAGGATTTGACGGCATGGCTGAAAGCCCTTTTTATTCAGGTCAGGTCAACTTTGTGAGTCTGTGTTTAGGATAAATGGCTCACAAGCTGACTCACAGAGTGTATTTTGAAAACCATCATGATCTCTATTTCAAAACAGACTGAGAAGGGAAAGTATTTTTCATTTAAAAACCACCAAACGTTACATACTGCTCTCTTATTAAGTAATTTAAAATTCCTATTGTGGCTCTGAGGTTCTGACTTCTGATAAGTAGCGACTAGGATATTCCTGAATAAATTTCAATGCTGGATACATTTTGTTCCTTCCTTTCTTGGATGCCTTTGCTTCTTCCCTGATAACAAAAGCTTTCCATCTGAGGCATTTTATCCAATTTATCCTTTTGTCTCTTCCAGCAACAAAAAGGACCAAAAAAAATTACTAAGAGAACATCGTGACTGGGCCACTGTCCCAGGCTGGCAGTCCCTAGCTGTGATGTTTCAGGCAACAAGGAGATTTTCAGGAAGTCCTTTCTAGGGGAGATCCTCAAATCTGTATCCTCACCACATGTACTTTTCCTTCAATGCTTGCCTTCATAAAAGTAGTAAGATTTGGGATCAGGAGCCCTACTTCCATAAGCAATACCAATGTATTGCTCCATGTCCTTGCATCCCATCACATCCAAGAGGATGTAGAGTTATATGAGTTTATTGGTGATGCAGACAGAGGAGTGACAGCAGCTCTGGTGAGCACTTATGTGCTACCTTTAGGACCAGCATCAGCAAAGACCTTGGTGCAGGCAGAAAACCTGCCTAGGAATCCAAGCAAGCATTAGGGCAGCTGGAATTGAGTTGCCAGGACTACACTGATTTCAGTACCTAATGCAGCCGGTCTGGCACCAAAAATTTTGTTGCTAAAAGCTCTGGTTATGCCACACAGCAGAAATAACCACCCAGCACAGGTCCCTGGCCAAGGGCTGTACCTCATGGGCTGGATCACAGTGTGCCTATGTATCAGCTGAACTCAGATCACAGTGAGCAGATGGGCAAGGCAAAGCAGAAGAAAAGAAATGCCTGTGTTTTACAGATAGGGGAATCGAGACACAGGGAAAACAGGCAGTTAGAGTATGGGAAGGCTGAGCTAGAACTGGAGATCAAGCAAGCTCTCCAAAGTCAAGGCCTAGTCATAGCATCAGCCCTACATACATACAAACACACTCAGCCTCTCTGGTATCTGCCCTGAGGGAAGCAAGAGATTTAATATTTAGATTCTTTCTTGGCAAATAAAATCATGAATATCTGTACAGCACTTTAAGAGCCTTGAACAGAAGGCTCCATCAAAGCACTGTATTAATAGTTTGTTTGTTTTTGAAAAAGGGAACAGATGGACAAAATCTTGGAAAAAGAAAAAAAGAAACAAGATGTGAATCTATGCTGTAAAATCCCTTTGCCTCTTCCAGAAGTGACTAACACCCTCCACTTGGTGCTATTGTATGACAGAGATAAAAGGTAATGGGTTTGCTAGGCTTTTTTTTTTTTTCCTTCATATGTGTAGAAATCTCTTTATCAAGCAAAGCTACAGACTGCTGACCCCACTCCCCACTGTTTTAATGAAAACTTGATGTGGAGTTACAAATTGATAAAGCCATTCCTGGCATTCTTTTATTCTCTTATCTCCCTTGTTCTTGGGGAAGAGATGAGGCATTGTCAGGCACAGAGTGCCTCGATGCTGGATTGCAGGGGGGCATCTCATGGCAGCTCTCAACAGAAAGCTCTATAAAGATAGATTTCCACTGACAGATCATTCTGCACCACTCAAGATAGACTCAAGCTGACATGCTTTTTCCTATGCTTCTTGAGGCCTTACTTATTTCAGAGCACCTTCATTGTACTCCTCTCTGTGGATGTTCCCAGAAAGCAAAGACAATTTGTCCTGGGATTCATCACAAATTTGCATGAACTGCAAGAACCTGTAGCACCAAACTTGGGACATGGTTTCACCTGCAAATTATCTTCTGAAACGGCAGGGTAAGCAATGGTCACTTGAAAGCACACAACAAGAGCAGAAACGCAGCTGAGTTTTCTTGCTTCTATGCACCTGTGCTTACAGTGAGGCAGTCTCCACTTTGTGTTGACACCGAGTATTCTCCTTCAGAAATAGATAAGCACTTTCAGTTCCTCAGAATAGACTACAGTCCAACAACAAGTAAATATCTTCATGGCTATTGAGGTTGCTCTCAATAATACCGATATAGCTCCTAATTGTTTCCAAGACAATTTTTAAGTCAGAAACCTGCTTCAACCTTCTGTCTAGCCCTTTAGCAGAAAGGTGAGCTGCAAGGTAGGTACAAGATGCACATAGACTCATAGAATCATTCAGGTTGGAACAGACCGTTGGGGTCATCAAGTCCAACCATCACCACCACTCTACAAAGTTCTCCCCTACACCATATCCCTCAACACCACATCTAATTTACTCTTAAACACATTCAGGGATGGCAACTCCACCACCTCCCTGGGCAGCCTATTCCAATGTCTGATCACTTTTTCTGTGAAAAATTCTTTCCTAATGTTCAGCCTAACCCTACCCTGCTGCAGCTTGCAGCCATTCCCTCTCATTCTATCGCTAATTACCTGTAAGAAGAGACTAGCACCAACCTCTCTACAATGTCCTTTCAGGTAGTTGTAGAGAGCAATGAGATCTCCCCTCAGCTTCCTCTTCCTCAAACTAAACAGTCACAGCTCCTTCAATTGCTCTTCATAAGATTTATTCTCCAGGCCCTTCACCAACTTCACTGCCCTCCTCTGCACTTGCTCCAACACCTTGAGATCTCTCCTGTGCTGAGGTGCCCAGAACTGGATGCCAGACTAACGGTGCAGCTTCACCAGTGCTGAGTACAGGGGGACAATCACCTCCCTACTTCCGCTGGCCACACTAATTCTAATATAAGCCAGGATGCCTTCTTGGCCACCTGGGCACACTGCTGGCTCATATTCAGCCGCTTGTCAGTTAGAACCCCCAGGTCCTTTCTACCAAGCAGCTCTCCAGCCACCCTTCCCCAAGCCTGTAGCGATGCATGGGGTTGTTGTGGCTCAGCTGAAGGACCTGGCACTTGGTCTTATTGAAGCTCATGCCATTAACATTGGCCCATCAGTCCAATCTATCCAAGTCCTTCTGTAGAGCTTCCCTGCTCTCATGCAGATCAACACTCCTGCTTAACTTAGTGTCATCTGCAAACTTACTGATGGTGCTCTCTATATCCTTGTCGAGATCATCAATAAAGACATTAAACAGAAATGATCCCAATACTGAGGCTGAGGAACACCACTTGTGATCAGCCGCCAGCTGGATTTAACTCCGTTGAGAACCACACATTCAGTTCCATGGAAGATTTTGAAGTGTTACAGCACAGCATGGTTTCCAGACAGAAAATATTGAGATATTCTCCAGAAAAGAAAATTCCAACCAGCTGTACTTTTTAATTACCAAACATAACTCATACATATGTGTGTGTACTTATGCATATGTTTATATGTAAGGCCATTGCAATTGAAGTGGAAAGGTTTCATTAAAAATAATGATAGCTGGGTACTGTGAGAACCTTTTCCTCTATAATAGCAAAACTGAGACGTCAATGAATAATAATACAACTTATATAGCTTTTCAGTTCTTTCCAACAAAAGTCTCAGCTGCAAGTGCAAAAAACCCAGTATAATTCCCCAAAACAGAAGGCAGCAGGAGACAGACACAAATACTCATTCTCTAGCAAGGGGTGCCACAGAGCTGATGACAAGAGTGCTGAGTCTGGGACTCCTCTTAGGCCACCAGTTCAGCAGCTTCATGTCCTACTAGAGGCTGGAGCACAGCACTGACTGGCTGATAGACAACCTTCACTCACGTCTTTCTACAAAACATGGGATTTTTAGGAATCAGTAACTTCTTGCTGCTGACTCAAGAAGTTTGATCAGATGTGGCTTGAGATGGTGCAGCTGGGTGTGAATGTTTTCACTGTTGAATGTACTAGCTGGAGCACAGAACTGTATTTCCACCTGGTATAAATCACCCACCTTCACTGAAGCACATTAATTAACCTTTACACAAGGTTTAAGCACCACATCAGCACGGGTAGACTCTGCCTGGCAGTGCCCAACTGCTCCAAAGATTACAAAGAGGAGTGTTGGATCCAGGCATTGTTCAGGAATGCCAGAGCCACAGAGCAGCTGGAATTGGTGACAATCAGAATAGCTTCCTGTGTCTCAATGTAACAATAGCTGGTACTGGGAAAAGTTGTCCTTTCTGTATGTCCCATCCCTTCCAGCCATCCACATAGTAACACACAGCTTGTGCAAGGAGCATCCCTGAACTCCAACAGGCTCTTGTGGGGTTGGCACTGCCATTGCAAATCCCTTGGGAGAGGCAACAGCAAGAGCATAACAGCACTGCTGGACACTTGGGAAGGAACTAAATGATTTCAAAAGGGAAACGCTGACAACACTCACAGCACACAGAGACCTTAGTTTATTTACAAGCACAAGGAGATGAACCGCGGTCCTTTGCTTTTCCCTGTCCCTGTGCAGTGAAAGGCAGCGCAGCCAGGGATAAAATTCCCTTTTTAGTGCAAGAGACGATTCCCTCCGATGCGGCCAAGGAGGGAGCCTGGGAACACGGGCGTTTCTCCTCTGGCGGCTGCGGGAAGCGGTGCCGAGGGCCGGGTGTTCAGCACCAGCGGGAAGGGGAAAGCACGGCCCCGGGACACGGCGGCTCCGGCGGGCAGGGCTGGGGCACGGCCGGGGCAGGGCCACGCGCTCATCCCTACGAACAGGGGACAGAAAGGAAACTCGTGTTGCTGGAAGCAAAGACATCCGAGGAGTTTATCGGGTCCATCTCAAGACTACTTCAGGTTGCCGGGTTTTGGTTTGACTTCGTAGTCCCGGTAGTTCTGCTGGAAACTACTCTCCAGCCGTTTTTCCTGGAGCAGCACTGCTGAGGTCAGGAGAGAGCAGGAACGCTGCCTTGACCCCACGCTGTGTTCGAAGCAATGTTTATACAGAATATGGTTTAAACCGCACGCGTGAAAGGAGGCAAGGTGCAAGTCAACAGCAGATCTTCTGCCAAGACAATGGAGCAAGAAAACTTCTGAGTGGGTTGCATGCATGGCAAGGATGGGATGAGTGTTTCATATGCAGCTAGTTACAGACCCACTTCTGTCCAAAGATTCATTGGACCAAAGGATCAAAGACTTATTATACAAAGAGCTTTGTCAAACAAAGATGCAATGCCTGCTCTAGAGTGCTCATGCTCTATGTACAGGTCCCCAAAGACACTCTGCTGTGAGGACAATTTTGCTGTGCAGGCTGGAGTAAGTCACCCATCATCTGTGTCAGCAAAGTGGGGATTGCTGTACTCCAAGATCCTTGGATGAAGATCATCACTCAATACCAAATTCTTTGCAGTCCCATTTCACCATCTGATTTCTACGGCAGCCAGTGCTCTATATAGAAATGTCATTTGCTTCATCTCACAAATCCACTGATGAGCTGTTACAGTCCCAGATGTCAAGCTTTACAGCAAGGGAAAAAAAACCCAATGTTAAGGTATTTGTAGTAGCTTTGTATTTTAATACAAAAATAAAAAAGGCATTTCTCAGTTAGAAATGCAAAGAGAGCACTGAGCTAGTGGATGGATCTTCTCCAAGTAGATTAAAAGAACTACCCATACCATCATGTCCTGGTTTGAGGCAAAACAAACCAATTTTCTGTTCAGTAGTTTTACTTTTTTAGCTGGGCCTCTTCTAACTAACTAAAGTCTGAAACTAACAGCACATTGTTCAGAGACTGTTTCGTCTCACAGTGATAAGACCTGATTATACCAAGGGATGGTCTGCAGAGAGGCCCTTGCTTATACTTACTGCTAGAACAACCAAGGTCAGGTAATTTTGTCAGGTGACCTAAAACTGGCCAATTGGGGTATTCCATCCCATCCGCATCATGCTCAGTAAAAAAAGCTGAGGGATCAAGGGGTTGTTAGTTTTTCTTCCTTCAATGGCCGACATCTGAGGAGGACCCTGTCTGTTCGTCTGCCTTTGATCCTGATCCGGAATCCAGCTCCTGCCGGTCACCGAGTCCAGCCTGGGACGTTCACTGGTGCTGCTGGTGACGTGATCATCGTCCTGGGAGCCTGATACGGTTTTGTATAGACTGTATACTTTTTTTTTTTCTTTATCCTTTCTTTTATAATTTTTAATTTTTCTTTTTATTGTTTATTATATTATTGTTATTGATATTTCATTAAAGTAGTTTAGTTTTTATCTAAACTCCTGAATCTCTTAATCCTTTCCTCTCCTCTCTTTTCCTTAGTGAAGGGGGAGAAGGGGTCATCATCTGTCCAATTGGTCAAAACCACGACACAGCAGAAATGTTTTTGTTCTTCTAATCAGCAGTAAGGAGGCAGCACAGGGAGACCTCAGGTGCTGGCATGTCTGGAGGAGATGGACACAGCCACTACAGTGTCAGAGATACAGCACTGTCAGCCCTTGCATCACAAAAATAATGGGTTACGGCACTAAAAGTTTTTGAAATAAAGGAAAATACAAATACTTTGCCTGAGCTGGTGTTGTAATCTTGACTGTGTGCTTTCCCTCAGTCAAAATAAGCATTAGAAAAGAAGCTTTAATAAAGATATTTTCCCCCTGTATTCCAGGAGCAGGGTCCCTACAGGAGAGAGAAGAGGGATGATAAAGTGGCAGGAGCTGTGTGTGCTGAGGGATAATCTTACTTCACTTACTGTAGCAACTGCCAAGGGACAAGAAAAGCAGCAATCAATTATGATCATATTTTTGAAAACTTTGAGAGTTCACTGTTAGTAAAAGAGCCACGTTTTTTTATTTTAAAGGAGTGGGGCTTTGGTTTTGACATTGCCCCATCCTGAACACATGATATTACCTCTATAACAGGGGATGTCGCAGGGCATGTGCTGGGGGTTCTCTGGCATAGGTCCAACCTGACTTCCTCAGGTGCCATGTCAAGTCTCTGAGCAGATATTTTCATTTTCCCTGCACATGCAAAGGGGTGGGAAACAACCTCCTGCTTCTTCTACAACTGAGCACAGCGATATAAAAACCTCATTCTCTCTCCTTTTATGTTGCCCATAAAGCTCCAAATGTTGCTCTTAAATGGAGTCCCGCTCATACATATAATTGAGTGAGTGATTTCTCAGCCACCTGCATTATGATATTACTGGGCCAAGTATTGCCTGTTTCCCATTTTAAAGCACTTTTTCTGAGTTTTCGGCTGCTATGACGCATGAATTTTCCAGAGCCAGAGCAAGCATAGACATCAAGCAGTGTAGGACAATTAATATTTCTAGTTAACCTCATTAACTTCATTGTGCATCAAGTAGACAAGAATATAAGATTCAGATTGACATCACTTGCTGCTTTCTTAATCCTGAAGATCCTGTGCACTCTCCTTTTTCTGAGAGCCTGCATACAGAAATAAAAACCCCAACAGATCCAGAGTTAATTCATTAGCACCATGCTTGAGTGAATTCAACAGCTCCCTGACAGTGATGCCTCTTGCTCTTTCCAGCATGGATTTGCTGATGTCTAATAACGCAGCTGAGCTCATTTTGCAACCTTAGCTGTAGCCGGATTTCCCCTTCCTTTGGAAGGCAGGTTGCAAACCCAGGTAGAAAGTAAGTTTCCTTTACTTAATTTCTGTATTATTTTTACCTCATTTATATTGTCATTGGTTGCTTAATAAAACGTTAAAACATTACATGAGCATCCCCATCCAGCTTTCAAAGATGTTGGGAAGACAGAAGAAAACCCCAGCAATTTCTGTTCTACAAATGGGGAAACTTCAGCAACAAATGACTATGAGATAATCCCAACACTTTCACAGATCACCAGGGGCACATCGCTCCTTGGGAAAACTGGAATAAAATGATAACAGTCTAAGATCTGTGGTAAATCTGTGGTAAGATTACTTTTTTTTTTCTCCCTGGTGAACATTAAGGTGCAGGTATGGAGAGAAAGTTTAAATTCCTCATAGATTATTAAAACTGAAAGCTGTATAAAAATACTTACTGCAGCATTTTTTCTAAGGATATGGATTTAAGTTTAAAGCCTACTTTTAGTTACCAAACTGTTTCTAGGGGCAAAACTGTCAAACAAAGAACTTAAGCAAAGAGGACTCTCCTCTTCCATACATGGCTGTGCTACCTCTGAGACAGACAACCCAGAGCGAATCAGACCAACTGCATGCACACACACACACACACACACACACACACACACACACACACAAAAAGATAAAACCCCTCAAAGCCTGCACGCAACAGCTGGCCACCACTTTTCCTGGCCCTAACAAGACCTTGGCTTGCATGGACATCAACGAATGGGATGTATGTCTTCCCCTGGTTTCCAGCTGGAGTGTATTTCCCACCATACAATGCAGTCAGCCATGGGGTCCTCCCTGAGGAAGAGGCCAGAGGGTCTCAGGAATAACTGGGATTCACCCATGAGGCTGCCTAAAAGGAGACTGCAACACCCAACTTTGCTCCCCAAAAGCCTCTACTGATTTTCCACAGGGAAAATATTTTTAACCTGAAACATTCCAGTTTAATTTCTACCAACAATCAGCTTTTAGAGCAGATGAACAATTCCTCTTTAGTCTGCTCTGTCTAGCTGCATTTTTATACTTCATCACATTTAGCAAAGCCACCCTCAGTACATCATAACCATGCATTAGAGAATGATCTAGCTGTACTCATATTTTGCTGTTGTTCTGGCTATTTAAATGGATGTTTTGATTCCTGGCAAATTCACAAATTAGGTGGCAAAGGGTAAATATGCAGTACTTAACATGCAAAGCAAAATCAAGGACATGTTGATCTTGGTTTGGCTTTGCATTGTGCAGTGTAAACAAAGTCCTGCGACTTCCATAAAGGAAAGCTAAAAATGAAAGAGTATGACCTCTTTTTGTCCAGTGGTGCCTCCCTGTGCTAGGGTTTAACCCCTTCCTGTTGCTGTGTAGACAATTTCTTCCAAGTTCAGTAAGGTTTATGGCAAGAGCTATCACCCCATCAAAAATTATCTACTCTCCTTCCTGGAGAAATAGAGCACAGGTTACAAGTTTAAAAAAAAAAAAGTCCAGTAATCCTGCCTTATCCTCTGCCTGGTGATGCTGAATTACATCCTATAATCTGTCTTCTAGGGCAGAGCCTATTATTTGAAGAGACAGGACGCTGAACAGATGCTACAAGTTTCTGTGACCCTGCAAACTGCCCTGGATGTCAGGAATTAATTGGCTGCTACAAATAGTTTATTCCTTTCCCTCCTGGAAATTGCTACCTAAGTCCGGCATGGTCAGGAGCTGCTGCTTAAGATGGTGCAAACTGTCTGTGAAAGGCTGGTTAAGCTCTCCCATGCACACAGTGACCGTAACTGACACTGGTCAGGAGTAGCTGATTTCTGTCCCGGAGCACCCATTCTCTATGTGGTTTTCTCCTGTCCCATGTAACTAAGGAAACTCACCGAAACCTTTGACAGCTTTTCACCTCAACTTGGGATAGTGACTTCTGCAGCCTAATACACAGCCCTCCAGTAAACACTGAATCTTTTTTGATTTTAGATAGAAATATGGTAAAGGAATTACTCTTCCACAAATAAAAACAATTTTCTCCAGCTTCATTTTCAAAGAATAGCAGAGCACAGGAGACACTTCCTGCTGTTACTCTTCAGCTACAGCTCTAATATACCATCTGAGAAGCAGAGTAGCATCAGTCCCAGCTTTGGCAGGAGGTGCCAATGAAGGCAGTTACTGGTTCAACACCAGCAGAGCTGGGTCAGGAAGGGGCAATGAGGAGCCTGTGGTTGGCAAGAGTAGGGAGCAGGAGAAACTGGTAGTAAGATCCCTGAGGGGTAGAAGCTTATTTGGAGATAAGATCCTGTTAGGTAACTAATAGAAAAGAGGCTAAAAGAGGTGCAATTTTGATTCTGTGATGACCTACAACGCCTGGAAACTAGAAATTATTCCTCCTACTGGAAAATGCAATGAGGACAAGTGGAACAGGAGCACAGCAAAAGAAAGAGCAACTCATCGTAGGATAAGAGTGAAGAGGGCAAGGGAATTATCATGCATGGTATAGTACCCGTGGTGTGACTACCAAGCACATCTGAAGATGAAGCGCTACCTCTCGCTATCCTTTCTCCCCGTGATGAGGGTCAGGGCTGAGCAGAAATACATGATACAGGTCATGTTCCTGGCAGAGGAGCAGAAAGCTGCAAGTGTACATGAGGGCAGTTGGGTTTGGCCCCAGGAGCCATCACTTGATAAGGAAATGCTTTTTGCAACCAGCAAACACTTTGCCAGCAGGAGCTGGCATCCAGTTCTGCCCATTGAAAGTAGCTCCTCATACTTCATATAGGGCTTGCAGAAAGCAGGAACACCTCCCCTTGCAGTCTTCATGGCACTTTCCTTGGAACATAGTGTCAGGGCAACCAGGAGGGTGAACCGGGAAAGCAGCTATTTACTAGTAGTGTTGCACCATGCTTTTGTACCTAGCTGGTCTGGGCAAACAAGCACTAAGGGCCCAAGACAGTTGTTGCTTGGAATTTTTTAATTAGGGGAAAATAATGTTGATTTGTACAACATTCCTGAATGAAGGAATCACAAGCACTTGCTCCGTCCCTGCCCACCTTTCTCCTGCTACAGTGGCCACTAGCCATCACGGTCTTTGCACAGTCACCTGACAGACACTAGCACCTCATGTTTTAAAGAATAAAGCTGAAACAAAACCAGAAAATAAAAGATTTTTTTTCAAGCAGGGAACAGAGGCATAGCACCACACGTTACTCTACTCTAGTGTACGGCAGCCAGTTTAGCTCCTAGATGCTAAACTTGTACCATAGGCTGACATTTTCTGAGAAATAAGACTTATTTAGGTGAGAATTTCAGCTCCCTCTGGGCGGTGCATGTATTTACTGTGTTTTGCTCTTTATCCGCATGATGTGCCAGAGATTACAGCAAGCTGGAGGTAAAGCCAGACCTGACCCCTGTTCATGTCATGCTCACTAGATTGATCCTCTTTTAGTACTAAAACAGTCCAGTCATGTTTCTCCCAGCTCCTCTCTCTTGCCGTAGGTGTCCAGGTCAGGCTGGTTCCCACAGCATGAGCAAAGCTGCCAAGAGCCTTGATGGCAGACAGTTCTTGAGCTGCCCTGAGAAGGCTCCTCCTGAGCTGCCTCATCTTGTGCACAAAGGCCAGAAACCTCCTGAGAATTGACACAGAAGACAGGAAGAAAAATATGAAGATGAGAGGTCTAGCCCACACTAGCAGCTTGCTTCCTCTGCCACCTCCAAACCCTGATTTGGTTTAACTACCAGATTTTTGCCTTAACCACAACCACCAGATGCACCTCAAATGAAACCCAGACCCTCGTACAGTTTCCCAGCAGAACTTCCTTCCAGCTCAGAAACCGCTTCACTCAGCAAGTCCCTGGTCACTTAGCAAAGGTACCATGAAATTACAGTTATTACAATTCCCTTGGTTCCTTCCTGGTCATTTAGTCTGGGCTACTGCAAGTTAATGGCGCCAGTGCATCCTCATATCGTGTCTCTCCCCACAGCTGAAGTGTACACACCTTCCCTGTAGTCTCTTTTTACCCCACCACTGGACCTGCAGTAACAAGACCTCTCTCCTGCCCCATCAGTGACTGTGCCCACGCCCAGCTGTTCATCCTGCCTGTGCCCCATCCCTCCCTCCAGTCTGCCCAACAAGCCATCACCTCCTTCCACCTCAGCCTGCTGGGCTCTTACAGGCCTAGGACAGCACAATGGCCCATGTAGGATTTGGGGCAGTCTTCAGCACAAAGACCCCAAGTCACAGGACTTTATTCTCTAGGAGCCCTTTACCAATCCCATCCCACCTCTTAGCAAACAGCAGTCCCCATCCAGCAGGCAGCCTGCTGGAAAAGCACTGAGGCTAAGTAAGTACAAGCATCAAGGTACAAGTTTCAAGATACGTGGAGCATGTAGTATATCCCTTGTGGGAGAAGGCAGCCTGCTTTCCAAGCACACACACATCCGTCTCCCAGCAGGAAGAAAAGCTGGGAGACACCCAGGTTTCATGGTTTTTCTGTCTCATTTTTCTTCGCCCTAGCGAAAGGCCCAGCTGATTTCTGTCATTTGCCCACATTTGTGGCAGTGAGTAACACCAACCCTTAGCAAAGGGGTGAGGAAAGCACAGTCATTACCTTCCCCCCATCGCATGTTATCCTCTGCCTTCCCTTTGGGAAACACTATGGTGTTGTGTCCTGCCCTGGTGTGGGTGGCTGCCTGCAGATGCCACTTCCATCCAGATAATCAGCAATTATTATGATGACAAGTCTCTGAACATCATTACCCACAGGAAAATTTGGGGGATTTATTAGGCCACGGCAGTTTGAGAGCACAAACTGGGATTGCGGTCCCTCATACCCATGGTCCAGCCAGGAGGAGAAAATAAGTCCCATGCACCTGTCAGTGAGCCCTATTGCCAGCAGAGAGGAGCTGTATTTGATTTTTTTTTCTCTTTTAACAGCTCAGTAGATCATGTCAGCAGACAACAATGTGCTCACTCCACAAGACACAGAATTTGACAGGCAAAACAACCTGCCAGTTACTTATCATTAGTGCAAATGACTGATTTCTCGGTTCACTGGCAGTTCAGAATAATCTGAAGGTTTTATTCTGAGTCAAACAGAAGAATTGCCTTTTTTTCTTTTTTTTCCCGAACTTTCAGCTCACCTTGATATTTCACATTTCCCCTCCAACCTCTTTAAAAATAAACTTTTTATTCTCTTTAAAAACTGAAAAAAAATGGAATGCCTCATTTGATCCAAAACTGTTATAACTTCCAGCTAAAAAGGGTGAAGTTCAATAGCAGGTATTTCTCCCAGTAAAGAGGAAATTCTGGTCAGTTGAACCCCCAGATTTTCCTTGGAGAAAGCCCTTTTATGAAAATTTTGGAACAGCTTTAGCCTGCCTTCCACCCCCCTCAGCTCCCTGCCCTGTCACGCTGCAAAGACTATCTCCCACATCTATTTTCTGCAGGCTCACAGACCGCCAGTCAAACAGGAAAAGGCTGCTCATTTTCCATCACTGTGTTTTTCACCAGTCCCAACAGTGTCCCCAAGACATTTTGCACATCAGCAAAATCCCATTCTGCCTCATCCCTGACTATTTTGGCCATCCAGAGGCATCTTTATGCCATCCACTGGCTTGGAAATAAAAACACATAGAAGAGTCAATCAAGAGGGGGGGGGGGAAAGAAAGAAAAAATAAGCAGTAGGTGTGCAGGCCAACCCTGCAGGTGCTTCTGCAATTGAGTCTTGGCTAAGGGCTGCAAGTATTAGTGACTTTTAATTTCCTCTGTCCCCAGGCATCCTGGATAATATCACTCAGAGAGCACTGATTCAACTCCTGACCTGGCAGACAACGCCGGGTGTCCCACCACGCTCCATTGAGTACAGAAAGCTTCACATAAGCCTGCTTACAAGTCGTTTAATAACATGCCTTTCCCTACCACTTTGCAAGGAGGGAAGGAATCTACTGCCAGGGGATTTAAGACCCCCAAACAAATTTTAAACACAAATTGAATTTTTTAATTGGACTGGAGTGTTGAAGCATATTCAGATCTTGACCTCAAATCAGATCAGAAAGGAGAAGTAGGAAGTCAGTTGGCTCTGGAGATTTGTAGGGGGCCACAGGTGCCTTTAATAACTGATTCTGCAAGATAATAGCTTGGTTCAGGATGGGAATAGACTAAAGATGAAACCAAGGAGTTGAAGTTTTAATCCAGTTTGCTTTGAAACAAGAGCTACTATCACAGGAATACCACAACTGGAAGAGGAGGTTGGAAATACTCAATGAATACAGTTAATCTCTTGCTATTGCAAATGTTCTGTTTTTGTAATTGTGACAATTTTGCTGTTTGTCAAGCCACATGTTTAGGCAGGACTTTCTTGCATTCATTGTTCCTACTGGGAAGCAATTGCAGAATCTGAAGGTTAGACACTTTCTGCTAATTAGCAGCCCAAGACTGTTTTTAGCAAATAACATTCTTCCTTAGCTTTAACAGCTATTCTTCCTTATCTCTTTAGGAGCAACCCACCAAGAAGGTCTAGACCTGAATGGCAACAAGGATAGTTGATGCCCATCAATCAGTTAGTTACCCTGAAGAAAGTTCTGAAATATTACTTGATCTCCAGCTGCCCAGAGCAGTGCTTTTGCCTATAGTTTTACCCAGTGATCCAGAAAACCTACATATGGCAGACTGTAGTGTGGGTAACAGTTGTTACAGTGGTCCCACTACTGTTCAGAGCAAAGACAGGATTTAGTGTCAAGGCAGAGTGGGGTTCACGGGTCTCATGGGCAATCTGCACAGACAATTACAAGCTGAGTTGTCCCAGCCTGGCAGCTGAACCACCACCTTTCACCACATCCTATCTCATCCTTATGTTCTCTGCCTTGGCTGCACATGGGTGCACATTTCCAAAGGTGTCAAATGGAGCTGAGTCAAGCCAAGAGTTTGCATGTGTCTTCCTGGAGCTGCTTTGAGAATTGCAGACTCCAGGCAGAATTTCAGATTTATGTCTCAAGTTCAGCACTTCACCAAAGAATCAACAAGAACATCTATGTGAGTGTTGAAGAGTTACTGAGTTGCAAAGTGCTTAAGCATTTGGCTGCTACTGGGAATCCTACTCTGATGTTTATTCAAGTCATGATCTGAGCACCCACAGCTCCACTTCGCAGACAACAGGAACCGTGACCAGTCGGCATTTTTGAGCATCTTCGATTTCTTAACTGACATTTTCTGAAGATAAAAAGCTTTTGGGTTCACTGCCCAGGAAAGAGAGCCCCCTGCCCCCAGCCAGATCCTGCCTGGGCCTTGGCAGTAGTCCCAGTCAACATCAGCAAGCTTCAAGCCTGACTTATAGCACTATCCAAGACAGTGAAGAAAGAGGAAACTCCCATGACACAATTCACATTCAGGTCTTGTTGATGAAGCTACTAGTCATTAAATCCAGCAGAGATTGTTGGGGTTTTCTGTTTGTTTGGGTGGATTTTTTTGTTTGTTTTATCGTGTGGGCTTAAAAATTCACATTAAAAGACAGAACACCATCTTTCACATAGTTCTTCAGAACACCTCCATGCCACAGGCCTACCCCTCACACCCATCTGGCAGTGGGCTGGCCCACAGCAAGGCATGGCTTCCTCCTCATTTCATCCTCCTCCAACACTCCCATTTGCGTTTTGTCCACTTGTTGCATCCTGTCTAATTCCTGTTCAGGCGTTCATCAGGGAGGGGAAGGTTGTTTTTGCTACTTGTCTGTGCTGCACCCAAAGTAATGAGCCCAGACCTTTTATGCGATCTCCTACCTGATACCCTGATTGAAGCTGAGACTACAAGGAAGATTTCTCTTTCACCCCCCACCCCATCTTGACAACCAAGTGGAAAACAAAATTTTATCAAAACAAAGATAATTGGGAAATATACTTCAGAATTATTCAAAACATTTGACAAGTAAAATTCTAGGGTTGGAGTTATTTAACTTTGCCCTGCCCCTTTCCACACTTTCAAACAAAGGTTCTGTGCATAGAAAAATATCCTTTTGAAACAGAAGTCAAAGCGCTGTCTGCAAGCTATGGGAAAATGTTTGATGTCAACACCCCCATTCTTTCCTTGACCAAAACTCAAACCACATTTGACAGTAAGGAGCAAATAGGCTGGGTCTTACAAAAGCAGTCTGGGGGCAAATTTACTGCTCATTCACAAACTCCATCCAGTTCTCCATGCAAAGCAATACAACCACAACTTCAGGTCATTTGTGACCTTGGCCTTATTTAAAAACAAATGAGAACCTTATGCTTACAAATTCCACGTCCTAATCCCCAAACATCTAAAACCTCACTTTGTTTGCTCAGTATTAAAAAATAAGGGTTTTTCTTTCTCTTTTTCTTTCTTCCCCCCCCCCCCACCTTTTTAGAAAAAAATTCTTCCTGCCTTCCGAGAAGCTGACATTCTGTGTGTCCTTGAGTGTGTTCAAAAGCAAGGCAGAGTGTTTCTTTCTCATTACATGGCTTGGCTTATCAGCCCAGCAAAGGTTTGGGTTTCAGGTGTGGCTCTGTGCCAGGCACGATGGGCCACTCACCACACAGCACAGAGGCAGGGGTACAAAGCATATATAGGCTTACCCTTTATCACAAGCACCAGAAAAGCATGCTCTCACCTGCTGATCCTCACAGACAAGCAAACAGCCTCTAGCCCCAGAAGATAGATCAGGAGGAATTAAGTTATATTTAACAGGTTGATTGAGAGATATTATGTGCTTTGCCCACTGAAAGCAGGACTAAATTCTCAGGCATATTTCAGTTTTACTGCTCTATGGCCAAAATCCATAAAGACGAAGGGCTGATAAAGTGTTTGCTTCTTCTAATGTATTATCAAGAGCATTAATGCAGAGAATCTATCCCAAAGTGGATTGGAAATTATTTACAAGTGAAGGATCAACCAGGGACAGTTTTGAGACAGGATGATGAGCTGGTGTACTAGATAATGCCACTGCAGAGACAGAACACATCCTAAGTTATCCATAAAAACATGACTGCCTTGAATCCATTGAGGTGTCCTGTTACTGCAGACTAACAACAAAAACTCTTAACTCAGCTTCCACCTATTAATTTGGAAGCTGCCTACTGCATTTACATATAAATGTAAAATACTCTACATGTGAACAGTTTTCATTTATGCCTCAACGAAAATGGACGCTGGATGTTCAAACCCCACAAGACCTTCTACAACTCTTTCTTGTGCTACTTTTCATTCACCTAATACCTCATGAGGTTATTCCAGATCATTCAGAACATGGATTTGTAATGAACAGTCCATATCTCTCTTTCATCAGCAAACCATTAGAAATCATGCCCTAGTTTTCTTCAGTTGCCAAATCTGGTGCCTCTCTGGCTGGGTAAAGTAGCCAAACCATCCTTTCCCTGTAGGGGATTGAGAAGTGGTGTCCTTGGCCAAGGGCCCACCTCTTTCTCCTAGCAAACCAGCTCTTACAGAAAGGAAAGGGGGATGGAGGTAGGAAGAAGAGGAAGTTCCTCCAGAGATGCGTCACACGTAAGACGACTGCAAGCTTCGAGAAGGCAGTGCAGCCAGTGTTAGCGTATACAAGTTCCTAGTAACCCATGCACTTAATTTGAGTTAGATGTCTCTACCCTGGAGAAGCTGCAAACACTTGCAGGCTCTAGGTAATTCCCAACCAGGAATTTTTGGCTAAATACACCCCACAGCTTCTCTTCACTCGGACTGAATTCATAGCCCTGAATTAACAGACCGAATTAATTTCCCTGATGTGTAACCTGGACCAAGCTCTTACAACAGCGGAATCTCAGGCAGCTGGTGCTTCTGGTGCAAGCTTTCAGGGTGTCATGCCAGTTCATCAAGACCTTCAGGATTTGCCAGTGTTTTCACAGAAGGCAATACTGAGCACTCAGATGTCCTAGTCCATTCCCACACCTTGGGGCATGTTCAGCACTCCTAAAGCTTTTCCTCAAGTCAAACCATTCCCTGAAGCATTCAGGAGATACAAGAGCTCAAGTCATTTTCTATACAGTAGATGCTGATGTGGTTGTCCTAATCATCCAAGTACAGTATCTTGCAGTCTTACAAGTGTTTACCATCACAATAATTCCACAAGTTAGGGCAATGCTGCAATTTCCATTGTACTGCTAAGGAACTGAGTCACAGCACTGATGTAACTTGCCTGAGGCAGAAAATGAAGTCTAGGTCAAAACAAGGAGCTGAGCACGAGTCCCTCTAATTCCCGGCAGGCATTCTAAGCCCAGGCCATCCCAATGGCCAGTCACACTTATGACAACATCTGGCAGGGCTTTAGGTGGGGCGTCAAACATTTTCACTTGCTTGAGCATGCATGGAGGTGCCAGCCATACCTATTCTGGTGAATCTTCTGCAGCAGGATGGAATGACATTGCATCACAGCCCATGATGTTCTGCAAAACCCTCAGGAAGAGAACCTGGTGCCAGGCACGTGATCGCCAGGTGGACTGTGGGCAGACAAGGAACCTCCAGCACAAGCAGCATCACGCAGCACCTGATTCAAAGCCCAACAGAAGCCATTGTCTCCAGCATGCTTTGAACACACTTGTTCAAGTGATCATTCAACACCAGAGGTATTTGTGAGAGATCTGCTTTTGCATATGATAATGTCCATCTGGCAAGAGATAACTATTAGACTTTTGCAGTGCCCTGCAACCACTCCGAATCAAAGCCAAAACTTAAAGGCATAAATTATAGCACAGTGTCTTCTCCTTCAAAATTCAGTTTAGCTCTTTTAAAATCCAACATCAACATAATGCTCCAAGGTCCAGAAGCTACTTAATAACAGAACTTTACTAAAAATCCTGCTTGGAACTTTGGGATGACCCCATCTGTTCAGAGAGCAGTCAAGAGATGATAATGCTCCACCTCTGGCTCAATCCATATCTTGGGGCTTTGTTTTCTTAAGACAGTGGTGAACACATATGAAAATTCTGTTGAAAATTATGGAAGGCACTGACCACACTTTGGCTTAACTCTCCAGCAGCAGGATACTAGCCACTAGGCACCAGGGTGGGCATGACAGCTTTTAGGTTTTATTTTACAAAGATAAAAACCCTACCTGGAGTTTGTTCAGCTGGAGGATGAATGGAGTCACTGCACAAAACCCACCCACCACTGGCAGCAGCAGAGAGATAAAAGTTTCTAGAATTTGATTGCACCCATTATTAAAACTTATCTTTCACCATCTCTCCGTCTATTGATTTCTAGCCAACTATTAACTAGCAATGACCTTAATGGCTTGAAAATAACTGGGGAACTCACGTAAACAAAGGGGAACCCAGTTGCACACAAAGAACCAAGGTATTTAGAGACCCTCTCTGCTTCTGCTCATTGCAATAAACTCTGCTGAGTATTTTTCCATTTAAACATCTGAGTCAATGATCCAAGAAGCTGAGGGTGTGGACAAACAACTGAGTATACAGAGGAGCAGAAGGAAGGAATAGGAGCTAATTGTAGTTTTGTCTAGAGCCTTGAATTAAAGTAATCTCAAAGTCAAAAGACAAAGGTTCAGGTTTTAGGAGCTTAGCTCCACTAAGATTTCTGCATATTAAGCAGAAGCATTAACTATACACATGTCAATTTGACTTTCTCAGGACATATCATTATACCATACCTAGTGCCAAGAAAAGACACCATTTTGTTTAAGAACTTGATGAAAATGGACAATAGAAGTTCTTCTAGAATGAGAAACCAAGTATATAATCACACAAGCTCTTCCAGCCTTCTTAATTCCTCTTTTCATGATCTAAGAATTCACACCCTATGTCTTTTCACTCCACCAGCACATCTACCCTAGCGTTCCCTGCTTTTCCCTTCATACAGGCCTATAAGAGTCCCTCTGCAGTCACCACAACCTACCCTTTTTCCAGCCCAGTACCAATGGCATCCTCAAAACTTTCCTCCTTCCCGCTACACTCAGCTCCTTCCTATGTCCTATAACTGCTGCTGCTTTCCCAGCTGATATTTGCTGTGGCTTGTTTCAGACTATTTGTGCTCCAACTGTCAGTTCTCCAGTTGACCAAACAGTACCTATAACTTTTGAAAATCCCCAGAGTCTTCTATTTGGGGCACACCATTGCCTAATCACTGCTTTTCAATAACCTTTTAGTAACAAGATTATTTGGATTTTTGCTTCCCTGTTTAGATGGGCTGAAGGTGGTCATTAGGTTCTCATTTTTTTGAGGGAATAGAATAAAGATAACAATATTGTCATTTTGGCAATGACTAACGTGATTACACATCACCTTCTGTACTAGCTCAGTTTTGGCCTTGCTTAGAATTATGATGAGAGCAGTAGTTCCTAAGAAACTCTTGGAAAAGCTTGCAAAAATGTTGCAATGTGTAAGCTTGTTGATTTACATCCATCCTGGATCCAGTAGCCAATCTGTGTGAGTGAAAACTAAGCATGTCCAAAATGGACCAATTGTGGTAACCACACAGATCAAAGTGGGAAATTCCAAAGAGAAATGTGGGATTAATTGAGTTTCAAAAGTCAAATGTGAGTCTGTTTCTACTTAAAAGAAACCAGAGGTGGGGGCATTCACATATCCAAGTTCACAAAGGGCATAATCAGCTGTAGTGGAGCAAGAAAAGCCAATATCTCATTAGTCATAGTCCCACACTACAGAAGAAGCTCTTGCAAAATTCTGGTGCTTCCAGAAAATCCTTTAGAAGAACTTTGTGTGCTTTCTCATCCTCACCATAAGCAATCCAGGACTGCAGGGGCAGTATAAAGTTATTTGAGGCCAGAAAAGAATGCGATCCAAATTCTTCTGAATCTGAAACTTAACTAAACAAACTGGCAATTCAGCCATCCACACAAATGATTCTTCTTGGACTGACACTCAGAAGATTCTCCAGCCATCCATTCTTCTCAAAGAACTTTCAAACCTTTTGATTCAATTTGGTCTCATTTGAAAGAGCTGTAGAACTTTCAGCAACAAGCAGCGCCCACAGAATTTGGGAGAACCCATGGAGAAGATGAGGAGAGAGATCTAGATGAGTTCCCCACTGTGAAAAGGCACACAGTACACAACCTTGAGGAAACAGCCACCTGGCCAAACAGCACGTGTGTCCTGGCTGTTCAACTAGCACTTGCGCAGCTCTGTCCCAGCTACAGCATTATGTTATCTTCTGTGTCGTAGAGTCACAGGAAGAACTGCATGAAAAGAGCTGAGCTTATTATGGTAGAAACAGAAGTAAGATGAAAAGGCTAAAGGGCCACGATCCACAGGAGACTTCAGTAACTCTGGTGTTCAGGAAACAACAAGGCTCTTTCCCATCCCTTCATCTTCTTCCTGTGAAGGGTGAGATTAACCACCCTAAAGGCAGGAAGACACATACACCTCCCTCACCAGAAGAGGCATGGTGTTATAATAGCAGGGCTATTTTTTCCCCAGGAAAAAGGATGAAATCAGCTATTTACACTGGACAAATTACAAGCTCAGGAAAGCACACGAAGCACACAAAGAGAGCAGTTGTATCACAAATAAATATATGGTGGGGGAACTTATTGATTAGCTTTGTAAACGCTGTTGCCCAATCAATAGCAATTTCTAGAAATGCCTGGTACTTATTTGGTGCAGCTTGTACAACGAGGATAAATAATAAGGGTACTTAAGGAGTGTGTCTCCTGACACCATTGCCAAGCCCTGTACAACACAAAAACAGAACATGGTACAACAATTGCACAAGCCTGGACTAATCCTCTGCACCTCTAAAAAAAGTAAAAACAACAAACATGTACAAATTCAAACACAGCCACACCATCAAAATAAGCACCTAGACCCCAAATATATCTGCACAAATTCCTGTTGCTCTTGCTGTAGATGACTGGCACTGAACTCAGGACAGTGTGAAACTCACCCGTTTGCCATGGCCAGCTGGGCAAGCCATGGGTCCTCCTAGGATCCCTGCTATGTAAACATATACAAGAACCACCCCTCCTCCCCAGATGACTGCTGTAGGGGTGTAGGGGTGTCCTTAAGCACAATAAAATCCCCAAATCTTAGGGGAGGAAAAAGGAGAAAGTCAGGCTGCAAGAGCAGTTTGCCTGCCACAACTCCTCCATGCCAGCCCCAGCCCCATCTGTTTGTGGCCCCCTCCTCTTAGAGCCTGGGTTTTGACACACCGTCTTCTCCCTATACCTTACTCTCCAAGTGGACACAGCCACGCTGGACAGGATCCCAGCATGGACAATAGGACCCCAAAGAGACCACAGCATATGCCGCTGCCACAATGGCAATGTGGCAAGAGGCACAGAGAGCAAGTATCTCAGCAGTGGTGCTGCAGGGAACCCCTGGTTAACCCTGACCCAGGGTCCTGGATATACCACAGCCCTGCACTAAAAGTAGCACCTGATGGGAAGGAGGAAAAATTCACCTCAGCTCTCTAGGGACTTCTCTGCTTCCCTTCTTCACAGATAGGAAGTTTGCTCACATTGTGACATGAGATCATAGCACAGGAAAGACTAAGGAACCAGACGCTCGTTTAAGCTGCAGCTGCCAAGGATAACGATGTTTGTATGAAATGTGTTTACAGATATCGCTCACAGCCCTCCAGTGAGGTGGCCTCTGCAAGACCCACTAGCCAGCTCATCATAACAAAGACTTTCACCCGCCCCACTTTAACTGGCTGTGTCACTCCAAACAAGCCAGGGCAGGCAGCTTTCCCATCCACACCACAGCATCCAACACTGCCCATACAACCAAGGACTGGAGGAAGATGAGAGGCAAAGCTGCTTGACACCTCATATAGTTTTTGGTTGCTAGTATATATGCATGTAAATTGCTGCCAGCTGGGTTGTGATGGGGCAGGGCAGCC
The DNA here is from genome assembly GCA_013400555.1 of Jacana jacana. Classification (NCBI taxonomy): domain Eukaryota; kingdom Metazoa; phylum Chordata; class Aves; order Charadriiformes; family Jacanidae; genus Jacana; species Jacana jacana. The sequence goes on along the minus strand of VZTM01038472.1, from coordinate 669,649 downwards.
ACTATTTTCAATGGGCATATCCCACAGGTGCTTCATGTTCTCATGAGCCCTAATGACTTTTCCCATGAGCACAGCCTTCCTTGGGAGGTCTCAGGACACAGGTGTCTGGGACAAATACTACCCAAACGTCTTCCCTGCAGAAGTGTCATTTAGTCCATTCCTCCATGAGGGACTCTCTGGAACTGCACTGGTTTGTAAATCACAGCAGGATGAGAGGAGTTTGTGTGGAGTGGAGTGCCTCATTTTTCTGATCCTAAAATGTTGGTATTGCTCACCAGAATGCTCCCCACATATTCTGAGGGATTCCAGTGCTTCTTGTCTTTCATTAACAGTTCATCTTGTTTGCTTCCTCGTCACAGTATTCTCCTCATAAGAACTTTATGCATCCTTTGTCACCACCTCACAACACCAGTGCGTTGGCCAAACAACCCATGGTGGCTGGAAAAGCCATTAGGCAGTTAGTGATCACTTTGTCGCTTAATGAAGGCCACATTAGCTTCCATGACTTCAGCCAGCATTCACCGGCACCATTAGACACTGAAGTTCTGGGTTGCATAGATTTTCCTTGTGACTTAAAGCAATTTTCATTTACAGTCTAGAGCTGAGCACGCATTGCACAAGTGGGATTTGTACCCTTCCTTGAATTCCTGCATCTCCTAGGAGGGAGTGTGCACACACTGCTTTCTCTAGGATCATGATAGAGCCAGTATGGAGAATTAAAGACACAGCCAAGTTATTTCAGCTATCTGTGCCCTAGTTTCCCTAGCTGTAAAACATGTTTCCTTTGTATTGACCTTGAGGCTAAACGCTATAAATTTCTAGGCTTAGAGTTCCTACACACAAAAGGCTATACCAAAATAAAGACCATTTATTGGGGAGAGAAAGGGAATACATTTAACTTAGGAGTGTAGTGGGCAATGCCTCCCTTTTACTTTCCTTCCATCCTACAAAATCTTACGATTGCTCCTCTTGCTTTTTGTTGTAAATAATTGACGTGTGAAGTGCTGACTCACAGGTCTGGGGTTACAGGAAAGGAAACATTCTTTCTTGGTTAAAAATTTGATTTCACAGCATAGGCAGTTTTCTTCAGGGCTGGCTGGCGAGTCCTTGGCCACACAGAATGCCCTGCAGACACCAACCACCAGCCAGTGGTAGGATTTCCCAGATGGTGTGGTCCTGCCTGTCTATCTGCAACAGGGGGACCCTTATCTGCTGCCCCACCAAGAGTTTGTCAATCCCATTTGAGTGAAGCTAAGCGTGGTGGAGCTTCCTTCTCTGGGTGCTAACACAGAGGTATGACCACATGAGTGTGCCAGGTTGTGCTCCCCTGTGCATCGTCCATACCCACATGGCCTTTTACCTGCTGTTCTGCTTGAGCAAGGTGAGTTTCTGTTGGGACTGCAATGGCCACAAGCTGTCCCCCGCTTATAACAGCAGATGAAAATTTGACCTTCCCCAATTATTGCTGTGCCAAAATAACATGAAGAATCTCCCCAGAGCTCAGCTCAGGTGCTACAGCCTTGAGCACATACCACTTCATTCCTCAAAGACCTCACCATATAAAGGAACAGAGGAAATATTATCTGTACGTCACAGGAGAAAAGATGCTCAGATCCTTAAATTTGTTTTCAGCACCTGACCTGCACTCATTTCCACAGCAGTCGGGCACTCGCACTCCTGCACTGAGCCACATGGCAGTGACTCACCCAGCGACAGACAGAAAGTCTGCAACGCGGCGGCAAAGACAACTTCACTCTTCTGGCGCTTACAGAGGTACTTCTAGCACCTGGGGCGCAGTGACACTTCCCCTCACTCCCTTCAAGCAGCATTATTTCATCATGTCTGCCAGGCAAAACTTGCTGCTGGAATTCAGTACTTTTATCTCTACACTTTGATGGACACCCCTGTGGCACGTTTGACTCATCTTCTTTCTAATATTGTCGTGATAGAATTCAACACCCCCTCCATTCTCCTCAGACTTTGCAGGAAAGGTGAATTTGGAAACTTCTTTCTCAGAGCAACCGATGATAGCAGCTCCGTTGTGCCTTAGAAAATCAGTCACAGTCTGTGCCTTCAAAAAGCATAGGAATGTTGTTGCTATAGCTGTGCATTGTGTTGACTATGGCTGTGCAAGGTGCACAATAGGGAACCAGCCTCTGTCCCACAGAGCTTGAAGTCTTAACAACAATCCATACACTGAATGTTTACTATATAAATATTTAGCTAAACAAAGCATCCAAGTCACATGAAAGCTCAGTGGATCAAAAAGGTCAATGGAGAAACAAGTTTTTCAGGAGACTGGGTTTATCCATAGTATGGCAATTTAGAGAGCTTCCTTGTCATATTTAGAGAGAAGCGAAAACTCACAGGGAGAGAAAAAACCTTGAGATGTAAACCATATCCATGCAAACCCTTCCTGTGTAAACCCTTCCTAAGTAAAGTCTCCTCCACTTGAAAAAGGAGAGAAGAGCGCCAGAAGTTGAGCAGCATCTTGCTTTGCAGGGCTGGTGGACCTGGGAAGTGCTCGGATCCTGTGGTATGAGCAGATATCTGAGAGCTGGGGTAGGACGGGAGCTATGCTGGCTTGAATTGCATATATTGGAACAGATTCATTCCTTGAGGATATGTCAACAAGTACAGATGCTGCTGGGTATTATATGTAAGATATAAAGAGATGACATGGTATCACAGGCAGCATTAAGAGAAAACCCCAAATCCTACTTTTTTTATCAGGAGAAAGGTTTCCTTGATCTCTTGATGCTAATGGCAATGAGGAAAAAGTCTTTCTCTTTACTCTTGAGGAATGCTTTCCTATTTAAATGATAACCAACTCCAGAGTGAAGAGGGATGCTCCTGTGCAGAGCCCACACAATAGCAAGCTGCTGTTTTTTTTTTTTTTCAACAAGCAAAGTTCAAATCACTAGAAAGTGCTTATGGTGCTTCCCGTTAGCAGTCATGCTACACACTGCAAACCACTGAAGGAAAAACAAGGACTCTTACAAACATGGAAACAGGGCAGGTTCACAAACCTACACCTACTTTAAGGGCTCTTAAGGACCAGTGAGGAACCAGCATCTGAAGACTGTGAGACCACACTGTGGCTGAGCTGGAATTCTTGTTCTTCATCCATGCCATCTAAGCACCATCCTCTACAGCTGCTTCAGAGGATGGTGGGAGCCAACCACAGGATCCAGCAACCACATCTTCTCTGTGGTGGCAGGACAAGAAAGACAGATGCAGTATTCCATAACAGGAAAAAAAAAACAAACAAACAAACAAAAAACACAACAAAAATAAGAGCTTAATTTCCTTTTGGTCAGGCCAGCTTTATTAACCAAAATGCTTGGAGAAACTGTGGGTATGAGCTGTGGGCTTGGCAGTGAGGGATTGCTTGAGCAAAGGTTCAGGTCTCTGGGGAACAGCCAAAGCCACAAACATTTTTTGTGCTTTTCAGCTATGCCATAGGCTGGCCATGACTCTGTCCTTCAGCTTCTGAGGACCAGAGGTATTTGGCTGTGAAAGCTGGTCAGACTGTCTTGGGGAGAACTTATATCTTCTTCATGCAAGTGGTGGCTGAGTCCTATTTGGAGACCTGTATTCCATGAGCCAAAATATGAGGATTGGTCTCTCCAAAACATGCACCCATGCAATGGTGTCTGTGTGTATAAACATATACATACTCATACATACATATATATGTGTGTGCTTCTATATAAGAATGCACTTTACCTTTCATGTCACCTAGGGCGCACAAGCTTAGACTTCCTGAAAGGGATGGCCCACATGGAAGAAGTCCAAGAACAAGTGACTTCAGATCAATTTATCTCCTGTTAATTTTTACAGCCAGAAAGAACACTTCACACAGTTGAGCACCTTGTATATCTTTGCTAAATTTACCTTTTGGAAACACAGTGGTGAACCAGCATTAAGGCATCACTGTGCCAAGTGCATTTCAGTAAAACTCAAGTCATTTTTTCCCTGTCCAGCTGCAGCGTGGCCAGGCAGAGCTGTGTGTTAGGCAAGATGGGAATCAGGTGACCGATACGACTCTTGCTTCAGCGGAGGAGAGACACTGCCAGCCAGGCATGAGAGCAGCCCTGCCTCTCAAGTTTGAAACCATAGTATTTCAAAAGAGAATGATCTCTAAAGGTCCCTTCCAATCCCTGGTATTCTGTGATTCTGTGTGATTCTGTGAAAAGAGAACATGTATTAAATGTTCTAGGGTTTGATGCTGTTGGGGTTTTTTAAATTAATTTATTCTCGCTGGGCAAAGCTTGTAGTTAGTGGGCTTTAGCTCTGCATTTTCTGTCTCACAGTCTGTGTTGTTCCTACTGTAAAATACTGAATGCAAGATAATTCAAAACAAATTGTTTATGCCATTTCTCAATGACTGTTATGACATTGCAGCCTCCTTTTCGAATCGTCACCCCCTTCCTGTGAAGCCTGGGCGCAGGAGACTTGTCTTAGGGAGATCCCAGTCTTTCAGTTCTTCACTGCACTTGGGATTACCTTGGTTTGTGACACATTGTAGTTTTATTTTCACCCATGTTACTCAAGAGTTTTCAAATAGACTCTTCTGGTCAGCATCAGACACAGTGTCTCTTGTTAGGTTGTAAATTGTTCTGTACAATGGAGGAGAAAAGCTGATGGTTTAAAAATGGTCAGGTCCAGGATCCAGCATCTTTGGTGTCTGTCTTCTAAGAAAGTTACTCTCTGTGTTGGTGTCTGACACACATAACTTACACAAAGGTCAGGCATCCCCCAACAGCCCCTGGTGGTTGCCCCCGTGGTAACTGAAAAGCACAAACAGTACGCTATCAAAGATTACCCAATAGCACTTCCAATGCATCACACCACCAAAGCCCCTGAGACAGCTAAAGCCATGTACTCTTCACTGGCTGAAACTCAAAAGCAAGTAGGACCCAAAAGGTTGATCCTGGCAATTCCCCTTGACTGCTCTGTAATTAATGTGGCTGCTCCCCACTCCAACTGCTCCTGAAAGTACAGAGCACATCCAGGAACCATGCAGTGCTGTGGGGCACCTTAGCAGTGCCCAGGGACCTTGCAGGCTCACCTGCAGGGTGACCTTGCTTTGGTGTCCAGACACATTGGTTAATACACAACCTGTTCCATCTTGTAGGCTTCACACAGGCTTCCCAGGCTGCTAAATGCTGTTGGTATGTTCCCTTCACAAGGCACAGGTTGGTATTTCAGATGTTTCTTACCAGGCTGAACTCACTGTATCTAGTTATTTTCAGAGAAATGTCTTGTATTGAAGTGTTTATATTACTGGATGCTCCCCCCAGACACATGTGGCTGTATTCCCAGCACCCCATGGGAGAGGTCCCCTGTCTCAGGGAGCATCCTGGCCAGCAGTACCTATAGTGTATGCAAACGTTCCACCTACAGGAAACCTGCTGAGCATTATAATGATGGGTAGGACACTGATTGCAGCCTCAAATCAAAGCTGGAAATCTCACCTGGAGACTACAAAACATGTGAAGGTCTCTTTTGCTAAGTCAATGCCATTTGGGCCCCTCTGAGAGTCCACCCAACTTGGGAAATCAAACCACATCCATTTCCTCCATCTCAGCAGAACTGCCCAGTCTAGAAGTGCTTCAAAATGCCTGGTGAGGATTTGCAGCATGTAACTATGTGCATTCTTCTCCTAAGGAAAGAAATAATACTCCTGAAGATGACAAGAAGACAAGACTGCATATCACAATCACGTTACAAGGGGGTGTTGAAACTGCCATTGCGTTAGAGCTGAGCAACTTGAGATCATCCTGTTTTCAATGTTTAAACATTTCTCCTTCAATGCAAATATAGGTGATGATGAGAATATTTACAAACAACCTGTGAAAAAAAGCTCAACAGGGGCAATCAATACTGCTGCATTTTGATAACTTTTAAGTGTTTCGTGTTCAGTCATGTAAAAAAAAAAAATAACTCATTAGCTTAAATTGTGAAATCAAAAGTAATTTTGAATAAAATGAATTTTTCATTTTGGAAATGACAAAGGGGCAATTCTCAACCTTTAAATTGCAATTCAAATTGAAAAATTTGCTCAGTACAACCCCTTTAAGGAAAAATCCTTCATTTCTTATATATTAGCATTTTGGGGTGATGATATGGTTCATCAAAAACCTCTGCGCCTCAATAATCTGCATCTCGGCTTCCCCTGATTGCATGGTGACTGTGTGTTGCCTAATTGCATGTGACTAATACAATTTCATGTGCATTTCCGTGCACTGGGGATTCATTGTTGCCACATACTACCATTGGGAAATCGCTAAGCGTGTGTCTATGAAACAATGACAGGGAGACAAGAGTACCTCCTCCAGAGAAAAGACCTAGGAGGAGGCGGATGACTGGGAGCAACAAATTATCTACTCAGAACAGACAGAAAATAGAGCAGCTGTGCTTTCTCCCTGATTTGTGGAGCACCAAACCTCCTCTATTGAGCAGGACTTACCAAGACAGTATTTAAGAGGTGCTTCTTGATGATGAGGGCAACAAAACCTAAACAATGCTTGAGAAAGGGCCATGGGAGGTGGGGAGTGGAAGAGAAATCTCCTTCTCAGGGAGAAATATCCCGGGTCCAAAGAGCCAGGTGGGCCACAAGCCCTCAGCAGCATGAGGAAGGCAGCTTAAGAGGGACCTCTTTCTCCAGGGCTAGAAAGCCAAAAGAAGGGTATGAGCAAGCTCCAAGCAAGCTACTGTCCTCAGCAAGAGCTTACAGCAAGTAGTTATAATAACCCTTCATTCAAAGTTTGCTTTGAATGACTGCTATAGAGAGTGTGTTACCTCTCTATGCCAGGCAGGCACTCAGCCTCACAAATTGGGGGCCTTTCTGACCCCTCTGTGCACAGCAGCTGCTAAAGAGGCTGCTGGAGGGCTGGCTTGTGAACTCATGATACAGGGCTGTTGGTTCCACATCTCCATCCTCTGCTATAAACTCTGCTGTATTGGTGGAGGTTTGCTGGGTACCTAAGTTAGTGTGGGGCTGGGCCTCTCTAGGGAACATGTGGGAGCCTCAGAAATGGGATCCAAACAGGCAGCTTCCTGGAGAATAAACCAAGCCAGAAGGAGAAAGCAGGAGTGAGCATGGTTTTCTGTCACTGGGAGTAAATTCTTCTCCATCTTTCTATATGCATAGAAGAAATGCTCCATGTTTGATACTGGAAGGTGATGCACGTGAGTTCCTTAACCAGGAGGCTGAAGTGAGTCACCATTTCCCTAGGAAAACCAGGGAGTCAAGCCCAGACAACCTATAGCTTGGCAGTGGGGATGTGTTCCCGCGTGGGGCACATACTATAAGTGGGTTGGGTAGGTGAGAGGGAGCATGCAAACCTTGTCGCTGAAAGCGGAGCAGCTTGTTTGGTGCAAGGCTTACATGTGCCCAAAAAATCTAGAAACTGTCCTGCTGGAAATTAAAGCATTTCTCCACCTAGTTTCTGGATGTTGGAGGTGTAGGCTGTGGTGTTCAATGCAACCAAGAGCTGGCTTTTCTGCAGGGGCAAAAGCAGAAATGTGGGTGCCTCAAGAATTGGAAGCTGTCAAAAAATCTTGGGCTGAGGCATGGCTATGGTTAAGTGGCACCTGAGTAAACTTTTTCTAGATTCAGGTTTTGGAGTTGGTTGCCTTATTTTCAGTTCTGTGTGCCTGCACACAACTCCCTGCATAGGTGGGTGAATATGAGGATAAATCCCCTAAAAAACACAAGGCATTCAGATGCTGCAGAGAGGGGAGCCCTATAAATATCTGGGAGTGAAGGGATAAAAACAGCCAACTCCCAGGGGAAGTAGTCCTTTTTTGCAATGTTTATAAAAACAAAAATAGGTGAAACCAGCAAAAGTCCATGCACTGCTGCTGGAGGGGAGGGGCAGGAAAGCCCTTTGATGAAAACTTTTGTGAGAGTGACAGGCTTGACAGGCTTTCCCTACCTGGCTGCAGTCCCATCCAAGTCCCCTGGCAGCTTGCACAGGGGGCTGCAGGATGCTGCCCTGCACCGCTGGTCCCCTCTGCTAGCCACAGTCCCCAGGGGAAGGGACCTCTCCCTGGCTCCTGCCTACAACTTGTAGGCTTTATGGGAATGCAAATAATGCATATGGCAATAGAGATGCCATTATTGTTGTAATTACTGCTAATGCTGCCCAAATAAAAAAGAATTAGATAAATAATAAAATCTGTTCTTGAGGCAAGATGACAGGAAAAGGCCTTTTAATCAAACAGGAGGGACCCATCCCTTTTCCTCTTCTAGTAGCCTCTGCTTTGTTGCCTACAAAATTTTAATTGTCTCCATTTGGTGTTCTTCTTACTTTTCCTTTCCCAGGGCTAGAAAGCCAAAAGAAGGGTATGAGCAAGCTCCTTCTCTACTCATCCCATGCCCCCACAGTTACATGGATTGATTATCACCCTCTTGTTCCCTACAGCCTTTCACTAACCATTTAAGAGGCTTCTTGCTTTTTAACAACAGAGTTCTCCAAGGCAAGGGCTCCCCTTTCTGAGGTGCCTATCTGGCTCCTAGCGCATAGCCCCCCCAGCCCTAACACTAGTCTTATTGTCTTCAGCATCACACAAAGGGGGTTTAGTATCTGCCACAATGGGCTGGTTAATGAACTTGTTGCTACAGCTGGGCTGGTCTCCTGAGACCTGTGTGTATGGAGGGAGTTCTCCTCACGGGAGAGAGGATACACAATTTTGGATTGAATACAGTGCTCCAAAAAGGAAGGTGACTCATTGAGCCTAATCATTAGGGTGTGTGATGATATTATCTAATGAGGAAACGCTTGATGATGCTTTTAGAGACTGCAGAGAGCAGCGAACTGGCTGTAAAGGAAATCAGAATGTGAGCGCTTTCGACATAAACAGCGTTCAAGAAATGGGATCTGAAATGTCTTTGGGGAGAAGAGCAAAGCAATTTCAACACCCTCATGCTTGCATCAGGGTGTGTTGCTGCTTCTGTTTAATCTTGCTTGTTCACATAAGTCTCTCCTTAAATAACCAGCTCTCTAGAATTCAGGATGAAGGAGCCTTGCCTGAGGAACAGATGTCATCTCATTTGTTTTCTGAAGTTTGGGGTTTTTTTGTCATTGTGTTTTTTTCTAAGTTGAACTGCAGATGAGGTTTTAATGAAAGGAAACTGCCAAGTGGTGTAGGTCTCAAATCAAGGTTTAGTTAAGTAAGGGGTTTTTGCAGAATCTCTAAGATAAACATTTCAGCTGTTGCTGCTTTGTTTTGCTGTGGGGTTTTTCATTTGTTTGTTTTTGAAGAAATCTGCTTGAAATTGTTTGCTTGGCTTCCTTTAAAGAATCTGCAGCTTTTTGCTACCTCGTGAGAACTGGAGAGTGAAACTGTTTAGAAATACTGAGTGGTAGTCCCCATTCTTTTTTTCTAACTTGAGAAAGATGAATGAGCTATCTGCCTGACTTGTGTTTCTTATTCCCATCACTCCTTGTCTAAGGCATCTGTGATATAGCTTGGCAGTTTTCAGTAAGGGACCGCAGTAGTGAGTACCATCATACCCCAGGAAAGTCAGCTGAAAGAGAAGGCTCTGAATACCTCAGGAATACCCACCAGAGAAAAACTTGTTTTGTTGGTTTCATCAATCCCCAGCATCTGATCAACTAATGTACTCATCAAGAAAGAAATACCACAGTAGAACCTATTGCCAGTCAAAACTAGCCTCGTCCCTTAAAATAGCAAGAAAGATCTGCCCATCCAAAAATGACACTATCATCAAATTAGGCTCTCTTTACACACAAATTTTCGGTCTCATTTAAAATCCATTAGAAATAGAATGGTTTAAGCTTGTTCTTCATGTACTCAAATTAAACTGAACTGACAGAGCACATATAGCCTTTTGCAGCCCTTTGACTAAACGATGTTAAATTGGTAGAAGTGGCCTTAGCTACCTTTCAGAAGCATGGACTTCAACCATTGTGGCTTTGGGTAGACATGAGACTTTAGCTCTGTTTTTAGTAAGAGAAAATGAAACAAGTAGAATCACGGCCAAATGAAGGCTAAGGACTTGTGTGAGCGCTGTGGCAGCTGTATCTCTGATGCAAATGTCTGCAGAAATATCAGGAAACCCTGGTGCAGGTGTTTTGGAATCCAGACACAGTTAAAGAAACAATTTTTCTCACTTTTTGTTTTTCATTTGTTCACTCTCTCCTGCTCTAACTAAATACATCCCTCAGCTTCAAAGCACTGTATGGGCTAAGGCCAGGCTGGTCTTATGGTTGCAGTTGTGTGTATGTGCATATATGTGTGTGCATTCCTTCTCGCTCTCATAAATGTGCAGCAAAAGTGTGAAAAAGAGCAGCTGACACATCTGAGAAAGAAAATTGCAGAGGAAGCATGGAATATTTTTTGGATACTGTACAATAAATCACGAGAACTCCCATCTCCCTAGGAAAGACTCAAAGGTCAAGTAAAACAGAATCTGGCCTCCCAATCCTCCATGACCTCAAGGCCAGTGACGTACTGGGGTGTTCAGAAGGCATGGGCTGGGGTATTTCTTTTCTAATTGATCAGTTCTGTCCATTTCTCAGACATGTTTTGTTGTTAATGATCATGAAAAGACAGAGAAATTGACGAGGACAGCATTTCTGAAGAAGAGGTGGCAATCAAATGCCTCCTTTCCACAGTGTCTTTACAAGACTGCAAAGTCCATTTGACATGGCCATCAGGAAGGAGGAAAGTGCTTTGGAGATGTTAGCTGAAAACTGAACACAACAGAAGAGCCAGTTTGAACTCTCTTTATAGAATATTCTTCTCTTGAGTGCAGCTGCACTTCTAACATGGATTGGCTGAGTCAGGAGAGCACATAAAGAAAAGTGGGAGCTCAGCTCTTCAGTTAATAACATGATCACATCCCACGTAGAAGAGGACTACCTCCATGCAGGTGCAGCACAATCTTCCAGTGCCTCCCTGCAGTTCACCCTTGTAGTCAGGGAGAAGAGACAAACTTTTGCAACATTCACCAAATAGGTCAGCTTAGTCAGTGTTAGAAACCTGTGGGATGCTTGTGCCATCAGTGAGATTATAGACCTAAAGGATTCACTTTGCTTTATAACATGACAAAGCTGGGCTGACTCAAGGGACTTTAGCATAGCCATCCTCAGGCAGTTCTGCAGGAAAGACAGCATCCAACACCTGAGAACAGCCCTTCTTCTTCACTTCTCCAGGCCTTTATCACAGTGGAGTCAGTTACTGGCAAACTGGAGGAGGGTGGAGGGAGCAGGGAGGATCAGAGTCCTTTCCCACTCCTCTGTCCTGGAGCTGATGTTTCAGGCAAGCATGGTTTGGTGCTACATGCCCAAGCCCAGGAGACAATCTTCAGAAAGGTACTCCTGTTTCGGCATGAGTACACAGCAGCAGCCATGGTCTAGCCCCTGCTGCATCACAGTGAGTCACTTTGGGCCACCCTCTCCCATGCACACTCAACTGGTATTCACCAAACCATTGCCATCCCTTGAGCTTCAGGTAATCTAGAGGTCCTTATGATCTTGCTAGGTTGCTCTACTGGAAGATGCTATATCTAAGAAACCAACAACATAGGATCGGTCTTCCCAATTAGTTGATGAGAGCAGATGACTATGTACAAAATAATAATAATATAGTTAATAGCTTCTTAGCATTCCCTTCCTCTGAGAATGTGATTCAATGTTGTTGTAGAGAAAATAGCACTTAACAAACCTGATTTAGTTCTTTGAGGAGATTACAAAGCTGCCTGATAAAGGTAACTACGCAGATATGCTATACTTAGATTTTTTTTCAAGGGGATTGAGCTAAAACCATGACATCCTGCTTAAAAAATAGCACAGAATAGTATGAACCAGAGGATATGTGAGGCAGATTGAGAGCTGGATAACTGACAGATCTCAAAATGTTGTTGTCAGTGAGGACTCATCACCAAACAATGTATTCCAAGCAGGTTTGGGACTCAGCTCTTCTTTATCCTATGCTATTTATCAGCCATCTGGAAGATAATGTAAAATAGCCATTGATAAAGTGCACAGGTGACCCAGCTGTGGTGGGTCACGTTGGTTGATGAGGCAACCACACCAGGGGACAGTGACTGCTGAGTAAGCAGGGCTAACTTGAGATGTGTTCCTCAGCTGACGCTCCAAGGTACCTGAAAGAAAGAGGAGAAGGAGTGTGGGTTGTCCCCTACAAGCAGGACTGGCCTCGTGTAGCAGAGCTCCTGAATGAGGGCTGAAGATCATTGCAGGCAATGATTCAGTGCAAACAGCCCTCTTGGCGTGCTGACAAATGGGGGCAAGGGCTGCCTGGGAATGAGCACACAGGGAGGGTAGTAAGGAGGATCAGGGAGGTTAATTTGCCTCCACATAAAGCACTGAGACTGAAGTGGATAAGATAACACATCCAGGCCTGGGGCTCACATTTTAATATTCAAAAGGTGGTTAAAGTGAGGGCAGGAAAGAGCCACAGAAATGAATTAAGGAGTAGAGAAAATGCCTTAGAGCAAGATACTGATATTGTTCGATCTGTTTCATGCACCCAAAGGGGGAAGAAGAGCAAAATTGAAGGGTGAGTTAAGTACAGCATACAAGTAATTTAATCGGAGAGAAAATGTTAGTGGGACAGTGTTTTTTAATGTAGTAGAGAATAGCGTAAACATGAACCGCCACTGGCTAGGAGCTGAAACCAGACAAATTCAAATTAGCTGCAAGGTGCACGTGTTTAACAAAGAGGTGATTAACCACTGGAACAAACGACCAAAGGGAGGGGCAGCTTCTCCTTCTCTTGATATCTTCAGATCATGACTAGACACCTTTCTGGAAGAGATGCTTTGGGCAAGCGCAAGTCACTGAGCACTGGTAAGGGGCAGTGAGGAGAAAACCATCAGTCTGCACTCTACAGGTCAGATTACCCAAGTCTAATGATTCCCCCTCACCTAAATCCTCCCAGTCTCTGGTGCCAATCCACTCTGCATGTAGAAATGCCTTGTTAATCTGCACAGTGCACTATGTCACCCTAGTTAGCATCTCTGTTGTTTAGTGAGTTTATATAGGAAGACCATAGCAGAGTTTGGTGTAGAATAGCTCCCGATTCCCACCTGAATGTGACTTCAGACACTATCCTCCCTGCAAGAACCACAAGATTGTATCTAGGTCATGCAAACTTTCCCCCAGAAAGCCTCTGGGAATAACAACAGTGTGGCAGATAAAGCATCAGATCATGCATTGGTATATGTGCTTGTAAAGGTTATGCCTCCAAGGCATTGGCTTGGGCTGGGAAAGAAAGGTTCTCTCCTCTCCCAACATGGACAAGCAGCAGATTGATAGGCTGACCCTAAGGTCTGTGATCTGTCCCTCATCCTGTATCATTTAGGTAGTTCATCCTGCACAGCATTATGCAAGCTTTGTGATCTGTCTCTCATCCTGCATCATTTAGGTAGTTCATCCTGTACAGCATTATGCAAGGTGGTCAAGAACAAAAAAGGGAAGAAAACATGCTGTATTTTCATGCCCAGAGCAGGGCTGGGGGGTAGCTAGGGAGAAGGGGCTTTACGTTAAAGTTCCCCTTGAGTTACTCACACGTGCATGCAGTCTGCATTACTGCTGAATCACTTTTTTTTTTTTTTTAAAAAAGCCAGCAAATTATATGGGTGAAAATATAGCACTGCCACAGTCTATAATGGGTCAAGGCTTCACCAACACATGCAAAGAAGGAGGAAGTTGTTCATGTAGCCATGAAGAATGTTTTACCTCCTGTATCCTGTTCAGTTAAATGGAGCCCAGAGTGGGTACCAAAGTTAAAAATATCTATATAGTTTATATTAAAACATGTATATACTTTTCTATATAAATTCAGCCTATCTCTTCCCTTCAAATACCTTGGGCTGATGCCCTTCAGCTAATGGCCCAAGCTCTGACAGTCTCTCTCTTCCATCTCTGCTACCCCAAAGAGAAAACCCTACAAGCCCAGTGGGCAGGCATCCTCCAGTTTTGGATTCTGTCCCCTCCAACCCAGATATGTTGGTTGGGCCAGTGGCCATAGGGCTTTCTTGCACCCCTCACTGTCTGGGGACCAGGGTGTGGGTCTGCATGTGTTCATGTCTGTGCATTGTCGCTGTCCCTGAGGAGCTTCCAGTTTAGGGCTCGGGTGCTGGTGTCTGCATTCATGATGAGTAAGCCCTAAGTCCCCGGCCTGCTCTGATGGGTCCACAGGCACTGTGCTAGTCACGGGACCCACTTCAGAAGAGAGAATGGGATATTCAAACTCCTCTGTGTCCTAAAAAAGAGAAGTCCTTTGGTGCTTTTCACCCATGAAACCCACAATGTGTACGGGATATCTGCTACAGTTTAGGGAACCTGGTTTAGCCGGAAGTCAATAAGACCAATATTTCCTAGCCTCTCAGGCTCTTCCAAAGATCCTAGGTGACATGATTGCACCACACAAGCTGCATGTGTGAATGATACTTCCTCTCTGGCAACTTTGATGAAGGGTCATTAATATACAATGCTTATGGAGCATATTGCCATGTGATAGATCCCATTTGGTGGAGTTAAACTGGAGCAATTTGGGGTCTGACAAATCAGAAGTCTCCAGTCCTAACTGGTAGTGGATGGGAAAGACATCAAGAGGATGACTTGGGATGGAGATGAAGAAACAGAACTGCTGCTGGTATTTCTGGTGAATCTGAGTTTCCACAAGACCTTCTGTCCACAGCCCAGACACCCTGTGCCCAGGATCAGGGCACCCAGCGTGGCAGAATATTCTGTTCTGCAGGGGAATTTTCCTCTGATGTGGTCAGGCAGGATCTGGGCCCTTCATCCCACCTGTACTTGTGCCAAGGGCTAGTACAGCACAGCTCTAATCCAAGGCTGGTTTCTGGGACAGATTGTTCAGCCAGCCCCTAGTGCTTAATGAATGATCTCACCCAATGGCCTAGTTTTTCCAGTGATAGTGCTTTTCAGGAGCTTTGCAAAGCCTTTCAAAGCATCTAAGGGGTATCAAGATGTGAATCCATACCACTGTGGCAAAACCAAGGGCCACAAAAACATTTTAGGCATGAGTAAGTGGCAGTAGCTAATCTGACCTGCCTGGCAGCTCTGACAGAATAACAACAGTTCAGCACTTGAGCTCATTAGTCAAAACCTGACTTGCTAAGGTTGGGCAAACATCATCCTCGTTCGACACAACCACTGTTGTGGGGAAGCACATGGCAAAAGAACCATGGCCCCGTGGGCTGGAGATGGGAGGGGAGAGACAAGACGAGGACCTTGCCTGGAATCTCACACGCTGCTGCCCCAGTGGAAGGAGGATGGGCATGTGGCATTTTCCTCTGGCATGCAAACAGCTGAGCCTGTCTGATATCTGGCACACAAGTGTTTGGCCTGCTATTTACCAGCTCATAAACAGATAAAGATGCAGAGAGGGTTGCTCACAGCTTTCCCACAAAAGGGAAGAGGGAGAAAGAGAGAGACACGGCCGAAAAAAAACCCAACCCAAAAAAAGAGAACAGGAGCGGGAGTGAGAGTTGTCGGTGCCCGCAAGCACTCGCTGGAATAATAGCAATAATCACTGTCATCCGTAAGAGGCTCTTGCGCCAGGTTCTGCCTCTCCCCCTCCCTCCCTCCCCTCGCCTTGCTGTCTGAGTCACTGGATCTGAGTCACACTCCTGTTCTATTCCTGTACCCTTCCCTTCAGCTGGGGATGTAGATTTGTTTTGGCTGGAACGATCTGGGCACAGGAGGGACCATCTGCTGCTAGTTCTTGCTTGCTTTGCTCTTGTTTCTTTCCCAGAGAAGGGAAGTGAGTGCTGCCATTGCAATAATTCACAGAGAGCATGCTGGGAACATACACCCCTCACTGTACAGCCAGGGACTGTCATTTGTCATCTGAAGGCTCATTATCCATGGCTGACCCTGAGTGGTTGCATTCACGTGCTTGAACAAGCAACTCGAACAAAATCACTTCCCTGCGTATCAGCTCTTCCCAAGGAGAGTGTTCTTCCTCTGGTCAAACCCCGGACAGCTTTTAGGGGCAGCGGAGGCTCAGCCATGGGACTCAGGGTGGCTTGTACAAGGCTCCGTGTTGCTTTGATGAAGGAGAGGTGCACAAAACAACCTGACAGCATGCAGAGACTTGCTGTTAGCACAAGTGGAGAATGTTATGACGGAAGGAGTGCTCCCTTCTGGTTTTCCCGTCAGTAGCAGCAGCCACAGTCAGTGTGTGTGCCTTGTCTTCTGCTGCAACACTAGTAATTGGCAGTGGTGAGGAAATGCAAATGACTTAATGTCTAATCCACCACAACCAGAGTCTTGGCGGATTCCTGCACCCACATCCTGAATAGGAAAGCCGGCACAGCAAACATGCACGAGAGAAGAATCCACAGAAGACCTGAGCAAAAGTGTGGGCTGGAGGGTGGGACTGAATGAGCAAGAGCAAAGGTCTGAGAGAGAGAAAGTCACACTGCAGGCATGCCAGGTTTTTCACAAATGACCAGACAGTTTTGAGGCTCTGTCTTTGGGGCATCTCTCTGGAGGGATCTTTGGAGGCCATAGCTATCAGGGACCTGTGGATCAGTGCTCTCCAAAGGTGCTTCTCCTGAGAGCTCTGCCCAAGCATCCCAGAAATGGAGGTCCCACAATGACGAATTGCCTCTGTGTAGCTCAACCAACTGTTTACCAGATCTGTTTATGGCAGAGACAACAGAAAGGGCTGCTTCATGCCTGAAGGAGAATATAGTTGTCCATTCAACAAAAAATCCTGAATCCTGGCCCCTCTGGAAAACCAAACCAACCAAATCAACCTTGTGCTTTTCATTTACAATCCACGAGGGCTTGTGGACCTAAGCTCACAAAGCCCTGGAGCACTCTGTAGGTGAGTGGTTCTATAACCCCTGAAGACACATTCATCTCCAGTGATGCCTTTCTCAGACGAATTACTCACCGTTCCTTCTGAACAACCTAGACTGGGTTTCCCAAAATCCCAGAGTGTTAAAATGCTTAAAGTGACCCATCCTAAGGTGGAGAGTACTCAAGCGCCTGCAGATCAGGGAGCCCTCAGCACAGACTGACTGATGATAGCCACCACGATAATGTCAACCCCCCTGTGGATCAGGGTTGTCAGGCAAATTGATTCTCAGAAGAGTGACCTTAGCTCTAATTTCAGCATAGTGGCAGCTCTTTTTGACGTAAGGATGCTCCAAAAGTAGTCTGGTGATGGGGCATTGCTAAAGGGGCTGGATGTCAGCACATACAAAACAACCACCTCCACCGATACATGGGTCACATCAGTGTCTGAAGCACTTGTAACGTTAATGTCTTTAATGCAGAGGGAAATCAAATTAGCAAAAGGAGCTGACTAAAAAGGTCTGGGCCAAATTCTCTGCGGGTGGAGAATGGCTGCATCATTCTTAATGGAGCTACAACAATGTGATTTACCCTCTCCAGAAGTGATGGCTAGACACTCACATCACACTTCCACCCAAGCTAACTCTAATTTTCTCTGGGTCTGACTCATCTGCCCAGCCAGAGACAAGATGCTTCATCTCCAAAAGGCTGAGACGGGCACCCGTTTGTCAAGGTTTGCCTTGCAGGTGTGCCCCAGCCAGGACCTCCGGCTCTGAAGGCTGCCAGCACAAGTCGCCAAAGGATGCTCCCTGCCTCAAAGACCTTGCAGTGGATGCAAATGCCACTGCAGGTGCTTCCTGGCTTCTCTAGGGGCTGGACACAAGTTACAGCAAAGAGGGCTGCAGCCTGGAAGAGGAAGTGCATAGGAGAGACAGGTTAATCAGCCATCCTTTTCTGGAGTGCTGGTTTATTATTTTCAGTGCTCTTATTCAATCCCAGATTATACAAAACCATCCTGTCCCACTTCACCACTGCCTCCTGCTCTCATCCCTGCTTCCAACACACTCCTGTCCCAGCAGAGAAATGCTGACCCCATGGAGCCTCTGGCACTGAATGTGCCAAGTTGACCCTCAAGCTCAGCCAGTGTCTTCCACCTGGGATTTAACCCAGATAAAGCTTGTGTTTTCCACAGCCTTTTTCTGAGGAAATTCACTAAAAGGAGTGATGCAGGACATAGATTAGATGTCAGGAAAAATTTTTTGTCCCACAGAGTGGTCAGGCACTGGAATGGCCTGCCCAGTGAGGCGGTAGAGTCACCGTCCCTGGTGGTGTTGAAGAACTGTCTGGATGAGGTACTACAAGGCATGATTTAGTAGCTTAATGGTATTAGTATTGGTGATGGGAGGACAGTAGGATTAGATGATCTTGGAGCTCCCTTCCAACCTTGTGTTTCTATGATTCTATAGGTTCTGACCCCCGCTTTGGCCATATCCATTTGAGATGGCCACCCATGGCAGCTGTGCTCACTCCCAGAGACATGGTGAGGGAGTTTTGATTTATGCCTTTTGAAAAAAGCACATTAATTGCTGTTCTGATTGTGTTTCCCCTCTTTGTGCAGGAGATGTTTCCCATGTGCTCTCCACTATGGGTTATTTAGGAGCAAGGACACCCAATTGCTCCCAAAGCTACAAGAGAAACCAAAGTCCAGTCTGGGATCTTTGGTGACTTTGTTTTCCTCTTAATGCTCCTTTCCTCTCTTTTGCATTCTCTCTCTTCTGTCCACCTGATTTCAGCCTTTCCACATCTCCGAAGCTTGAGGCTGATTACAATCAGCCCAAGGCAAAGTGTGAGCAGAGACAGCTGATCTGTGCTGGTCTGCATTTCTGATCCCAAGCACTCTAAGGGTGACATCCTCCACATTTCTCCCTTTTCCAAGCATGCTTTGGGACACCCTGGCATTGCAGTACATGCCAGTCATTGAGATTTACAACTCAGCAAATTTAACCTTAGATTCTTTGAATAATGTGCACACATCTTGCTAAAACTGGTGCATTCAGTGAAGGCTTGACATACTATCTTCTGCAGCTGTATTAAAAAAAAACACATGCCACTTCAACCATAATAACCCAGGCATACATTATAACTCTAACCACATGTCATAGCCCAGTGCTATCTCTTAACTGTAAATCCTCCCATCTGCAGATCTGCAGCGTCTTCAGAGTTTGTGTTGTTTCTTACTAAGGTTGCTCAAACAGCACATGTAAGACAGGAGGCTCTCACAGAGATTGCAGACCCAGAGAGGTGTGGGCACTCAGCAACAGCTGGCCCGCCATGCGTTTGCTTCAGAATTTGCCAGAGAAGACACATGTGTTGACTCAAAAATTATTATTGTTACTGCTGGCCCTAGCTGTTCAAGTGTAAAGTACACAGCCTGCTTTGCCCTTTGCTGATCTCTGAAAGCCTCACTGGAGAGAGCTCATCCTGGCAAAGGGCAGTGCATTGCACCAGGACTTTGCCTGCCTATAGACAGTCTGCCAGTTTTGTCTCCCAACTCAGGGGAGTAAAGGGACCCCGTGAGAAAATGTCTCATTCTCTGATGCTGTACCCTCCAAAACCCGGCCCTGTCTCAGCAAGGCTGGACTCATCAGAGCGTCCAGAGTCATGAGACTTCTGCAAAATGTGTGTGAATCATCCAGTTTGCACAAGCATTTGTTACATCGAGAGTGATAATATGCAGGATCAGCTCAATCCCTAAGAACAAAGAGGGAGACCTGTGCCCTGCACAAAACTTATACAACCAGGACTAAGGTTTCTCCCCCAGAATGGTATACTGCTCCTGGACACCTATGTTCGTGTTCTTCTGTGATCCGAGCTAGGTGTTCCTGCTCCGGCAGGGGGATTGGACTAGATGATCTTTCAAGGTCCCTTCCAATCCCTGATATTCTGTGATTCTGTGATTCTGTGATCCTGTGAACCTTGCCAAAATCTGGTGAGCAAAGTGACTTTGAGACTCTGTAAAGCCCAACAAGAAGCTCAGACGTGACGATATGGAAGGCAGCCCAAAGGCAACTCTGGCTTCTGCCATGCCCAGGCTCCTCATCCAAAGTGAAGAAGCATTTATCCTGATGCTTTGCCATCTGATGCACATTAAAAGGAGAAATTCAATAGCAGTGTCCCCCTGGACTTGCACAGGATGCTGGGGGTTTATCTGCAGCACTTGTAATTTCATCCATCCAAAGAACAGCCCACAAAGTGACTGGAATTTATTAAAGCAAGATTAAACAATAATAAGTTTTTAGAATAGCCTGGATAAAGATGAACACACTTGGAAATCTTGGAGAGTGCAAGTTGTATCCCCAGTCCTGAAACAGCAGGACTCAGGAGCAAGTCCTCCAATGAGACACAGTGATAACAACCAACCTGGCACAATTTACCCCTAAGGCAGGACCAGTTCCTGGGGACTGGTGAAATCAGACCTTTTGTTGCTGAGCAGTGACATCTCCAAAGTTTTAATGTTTGTAGAGAGATGTTTTCTCCAAATATGATACACAGCGATTAAAATAATGAGCCGGAACAAGAAGAAGTTATAATTGCTCCTTTTCCTCCCCTCCCCCGAGTCAGGCTGAGCGCTTCGTTAACTACCTTGATGAACCAATCAAGAGTTGGCTAAATCAGAGATGGAGCAAACAAACCCTGGGAGACATCCCTACAAGAAAAGGCATAATGTGGACACTAAGCTTTGAAGGCAAGCTGTATAATGAGAGCTGACTATATCTCAGAATCCATGTTAGCTTGAATGAACTTATGTAATAAACATTTATCACAGAACATATGTCACTGAGCACCTGCCAGACTTCAGGAGTGGAGCCAACGCAGCTTGAATAGTATATGTATTAAAAAAAAAAAAAAAAGAAAGAAAGGAACTTGGCGGCAGGAGGCTGGCAGACGCTTTTACTAGAAAAATCAGAAGTGATTTTGAGAGGAGTAGAAATTTCCTGAAACCTCTCTCACTCCATGTGGGAATATTGTACTTGGAAAAAGTGAGAGGCTGATTAGCTTACATGGGGTGGAGGGAACAGGATGAGCTCCCCTGCTCAGCCCCTCCAGAGCATGTCCTCGCATCTCCACCACCCCTGGGCTCCCTGCACATGCTGCTGGGATGGGTTACAGGCAGCCACACTGTGTGGAGTGTGGTTTTGGTCTCATGTCTGGCTCTGCCCAAGCAAAGGGGCAGCACTGGACAGTGCAGGGTGGCTGCATAGAAAATAGTGAGCATGAGGCTGAGCAGGGCTTGAAGGTGCATCTGTGGTTGTGCAGAGGGCAAGAGTAGGACAGGGGTAAAGTTGCTGACATGGGGACAGAGGGTAGGAGGATGCTAGCACCAAAATCGAGCAGAATGAGGTGGTTGAGGGACAAACAGAGGCTGTGAGTGCAAAGGAGGTTCAGAACAGCAGCATTCAATAGAACCAGGACACCAGAAACTGAACTGGTTTTAGGACAGGCAGAGAGAGGGCAGGGTAGTGTGTGGGCTTGGCTGGGGCAGCATGCTCCCAGGGAAGTGGAGGCAAAGCAGCAAAGGGCTGGACAGGAGATGTTTCTATCTGAAATGCTAACGAGGACCATGGTAAGACAGGAAAGGCTACACCAGGCATAAAATCACTAAACTTTGGCATAGGCTGTGTGTGAGAAACTAGAGAGAGCTGTGAATCAAAGGTGACAGAGGCAGGTGAGAGGAGAGGAAGGGGATTTGCTTTGTCACTGATGGTCACGTCTGCACCATGCTGTGCTTCATCCAGAGCTATCCTGTGCATGGTCTCTCAGGTACCCACAGCAGGGCACCCATGACAGCACAGTCCCTGCTGGAGGTGACAGACCTTGTTTCCCTGTAGCACTGTTAACTCAGGCCATGCAGGAGATGAGTGGGACTGTCCTGTTCCCAGGCTGTGTGTCAGCAGCACTGGAGCAAGCCTGGCTGCCTTCAAAGGGCAGTGCCTGTGCACTGAAGCCGGACCCTGAATTTCCTGTCTGTTTTATCACACTTGCAAACTGTTGGCCAAACCCAGCCCCAAGGAATGGGCTCTTTGGGAAACAGAGCAAGATTTGCCTTTGCAGTAGATATCCTCATGTTCTTTTTTTTTTTTCTTTTTTTTTTTTAACTTGCTATGGGCTCTTCCTGACATATGGTTTGCAAGCCTGCTGAACTCTGCAGAGCTACCACAGGTTGAGGAAGAGGAACGGAGGTAATTAGCACAGATAGCAGGGGAGAAATCTGCCCTGGGAGGTGGTGGGAAGTCCCCAGAAATCTGATGCTCTTTTTAAAGTCCAGTCTAGGGTTTAAGAGATGAAAAGAGAGAGATTTGTTGGTCAGACTGTCCAAACCACACCAGAGCTAATTGAAACCCCCCTTCCCTCCTCCTATATAACTTCAGCACTTACATGACTACCATTGTCATTGCATCTGAGTGCCATGGGATGCTTCTGTGCTCTTATCACTGCTTTTCCCTGCTGCAGGTGTCTTTGCTTTTCCCTGCAGCTATAAATGAGAAACTGAGCCTTGGGAAAGATAAACAGCTGATCCCAAATTGACCCTTTGGACTGCCGACCCTAACTGGAGTGACTGGGGACTTGGCACTAACTAACCAGCTGCCCTGTGTTGGGGCTAAAGCCACGGGCTAGCTGCCAGCCCAGCATGTGCCCAGAGGGATTTTGCCCAACTCCATTCATTTCAGTGGTCCTGCACTTAGACCAGCTGGGGATCAAGCCCACTAAGTGCAAATGGGAAGGCTGGAAGGCAGTAAGAGAAAGGGGAGAGAAGAAAGATGGGGCACGGAGTGAGCAAGAGTGTGGGAGGGTGGTGTTAGTGCTGTCCTTCTCTGGGGAGCTACTGGCTATTCAGAGGAGCCTGAGGCTGAACGGGCTGACTCAGGTGCTCAAGACATGCATGCCACTCGCCTCCCCAAATGGCTGAAGCCAGCTGCTGCATGGGAAGGCAGGAGCCTACCTGGAGAGAAAACCCTCACTAACCACCTGATGGCACGATATTGATGACAAATGATTCATTGTTATCACAACTCTCTCTGCTGCACTGAATCTGCAGGCTTTCATTAACATCCATCCAGGCTGGCTTTGCCACAGCTGTGCAGCGTTCACCTGGGTCACAGGTTGCTTGCTGACCTTCAGCTGGCCACGTGTTTGTGTCCTGGAGTCACATCACTTGGTTTTTTTCACTTGTGTTTTTTGCCCTATCTCTGTAGAAGGTCCTGTCCATGCATCAGATTCGGAATTGATTCAATAAAACTCTACTGAAGCAGAGCTCTGTTCACTGTGATGGTTCATGGTTGTGCATTTCTTCTCCAAGTGTTGAACGTAGGCTAATCTTACAATGGGTTTGGTATTAGTACCCACTTAGATTCAGGGTCTTCTTTATTTAAAAATTAGTTGTTAAAGAAATAATTCTTGTTGAAGATTTGGGGAGGGAAATTATGCTTTGAACAAAATTTAAAAAATGGTGTAGAGAAGAAGATTTGTCTGAAAAAGGTTCAGGAGACATCCTTCTCCTTCTCTCTCCTTCTCAACTGCCGAACATCATTGTTCCCCCCCAGCTCTCCCCCATTTTTGGATGAAGAATGTCTGTTTTGAGTAGCCAAAACTAAACACAAGTTAAGCTTCCCAGGTGGGAGCTGGGTTTCCTCAGCAGGGAGCTGATGTTGTCACCCGATGGCCCCTTCCAGCAGCGCTCAGCTTGTTTTACCATTTCTGGAATTGAGTGATTAAAGGTCAAACCCTTCCTTTCTGCGGTGCCGTGAAGTTTGGAAGATGTTATACTCATCTGCCTAACCATAACCTACACTGTGATAATTAATGAGTCAACACTTCTTTCTCCATGTGACAGTGACTGGCTGGCAGTAGCTGGAAACAGGTAAGGTGAACACATAGGCAGGAGGGTGCCAGCACCCACACAGATACCCCCAGTTCCCACTGCTGACTCTGCAGTCCCATCGCCCTGAAGAGTCTCCGCTGGGGGTGGCCAGATCTTGCAGCGTAGGGGGGAGGACACGCAGCTCATCCACCCGCTATGAAACAACCACCCGTCCCATCAGCCTGTCGGGGAAAGAAAGAGGCATGAAAGTGAGAGGAAGTGGAAAAGATCAAGGCGAGAATGCAGGGTGACAAGCTCACCACCGGAAAACAATAAAAATAAATCTGCTCAGAAATAGCATAACTGACATGCAAAGGAGACAAAAACAGGCCCTCAAAAAATCCCTTGGGGGTGTGGGGGGTGTAGGATGGGGTGTCTATGGTGGACATTGCGGTGCAGTCAGGGAATGCGCTGTGATGACAAACTTCTGACCTGCAGGTCTCTGGAGGCTTCGGTCTCTTGGGAGATGAGGAGCACACAAGATGCTGACAATATCTCTTGGCTGAGTATGAAATAGGGATTCTGCTGGGGATGCAGGCACTACTCTGGTTTGGCCCAGTCCAGTTTGCCCAACCATTCTTCTGGTGCAAAGAAAAGCACTTGGGTCCTGTTGCACTTACATGTCCAGTTTAAATCAGCAAAGGGACTGGGCCGAAGGGAAAGGAGAATCCAGTTCTCCAGGGTCCTGGAAAGGACAACTTCTCTCAATTTGCATTCTTAAGAGTCTTAAGGTATTGAGGCATTAAAGTATGCTCTGACCTTTAAAAAAAGATAAGGCTCCTGAAGTCAGCATTGTTTAGCAGTAGGTTGCTCCTGTGCTTAGAGCTGAGTGCACACTTGAAGACCTACTTGTGCTATGTTCTAGGCATGTGTTTCAGATTGCACTGACTGTGGCACCAGGGAGCAGGACTAGGTCCTGCAGGTCAATCCCGGCTCTGCTGCTGCCCAGCAGTGTGACTCTTAGCATGCAACCAGCTGTGTGCTCTATCTCCAAGGAGGTTTGGTGTCCTGAAACACGAAGCACAGCCTGGATATCACAAATGGGGCACTGTCCCACCACAGGTCCAGAATAATACATCTTTCGCTCCTAGCATGATAACAAAAAAAAGCAGAGTAATCATACCAAACATGATTAGGTCTCCAGAGAAGTCCTTTGGGTTCATCTGCCCAAACTTGCAAGACCTGGTTGCAAGATTGCTGTTGTTCTGGCAGCTTTCCAGTGCCTTGTGAATCAGGGAACACTGTGACTGCCACTCAAGGACAGCAAACTGTTTAAAACATAATACCATATTCCCATCTGGTACACTGAAATGCATGAATGCCCATGGTCGTGTTATCCTTCATTCCCTCTATAATAGAGCATGTGATAGTTTTCTCCAAGGAGCAGCAGGGTGAGCAAACACAGTCAGGGAATGTCCTTGTGTATCTTCAAAGTGTAAAAGGTATAGCTAAGTAATAAGGATTAATTATTATGACTGCTTAATGAGGCTAGGGATTCTTAATGTTATTATTTCTGCATGTTATCTCAGCCAGGGCCATGGCAACAGGAAGACAAGAGGACCACCTGCCTGAGCCATGCTGAATGGAGGTTTAGATGTTGTTTACAAAAGGCACAGGGATAAAAAGGTGCACAATGTGGGTCCTGGCTGGACTGGGCTCCACCTTGGCTGGCAGCAGGGATCTCCATCCTCTGGGTCCAGAAGCTGTGGAACAGAGCCGGGGGGACTTCTCATTCTAGTGCAAAGCGGGCTGCTCTCCTTCAAACAACTAGCCAAAACCAGCCAGTCTCCAGCTCTAGTTCTGGAAAGGCATTGTTTGCATCAGAACTTTGATATGCCATTGTTTGTGTGCTTACATTTTCATGCCCTGGGCAGTGAAATGAACCTGGAAAGAACTGGATGCTGCCTACTCTCGCTCCTTGAATACCAGTGCACGCTGCAGTAAAGTGGAACTGGCATGCTTCTGAGTGTGAAAGGGCAACAATATTTTTGGTATAATGGGTTCACAAAGCAAGGGAGAATTCTGGCCATGCACTGAAGGAAGTTTAATAAAGGTTTAATTAAGTGCCTCAATCTAGATTTAGGTGTTCTCACTTCTGGTGTTGAAGCTTGAAGCTGTTAGTCATTAATACTCATCTCAGGTAACCTCCACCACCTTCAGCCCCTCACCTGACGCACGCACTTGAGAAAGATTGCTGATATCCTCTCTGAAAACTAATGAAATCACAGTGTGATATTTTGATTTCAAGGGCATCAAAGTAATGCAAAATAATGATGGGATCGGAAGGCACTGATACCACCGCCACACAGCAGCTCTTCTTGTCTCTAGATCTGAAAACACCTTGTGAAGGTGATTCGAATCATCCCTCCTCTGTTCAAATCAGAGAAACTGAGGCACAGATATTGAAGAGATGTAACTCACAGGTCTGGGATAGTGTCCAGGCTCAAAGCCAGCTGTCCCAGCCCCAGGCTAACGTAACAGTCATCGATCACACTTCTCCCTGGAAGACAGAGATGGGATCTGCTATGGGCAGGAGATCTCCATGTGTGTCTGTGTTTATGTGTTTGTTTGTCTCTGGCTACCAAGTTTTATGGAGAGAAGGATACCAGACACCAGACACAATAACAAACAAAGAGGAAATCAATTCTATGACCAGCGGGGGAAGCAGGTCCTGCTTTAGCTGGTTGGAGTTTAAAGGGCATCAGTGGGCACAGGAAAACATTTTGTAAGGGCTGGAATGGCAACCAGATTTTTTCCTGAGATTATTTCACAATATTTGTAGTTCTTGTTTGCTGCACAGGAGATTAGACAGAAAGGCCTGATTGCCTCTTTGTCCTTTTTAGCAGAGTGCTCCAGACCTGCAGATGGGGAGAGCCTGTGGTCAGGGCTGCTGCAGTAATTCACAAAGTACTGATCTTTAGCAGAGCAGAAAAAGGAATAGAAATTATTTGGAGTATTTTAAGAGAGTCTTGTGGAAAGTGGAGGGATAATTAGCAAATCTTCTCCATGTGGGGTTGGCAGTTTACTGGTAAAGAACAGAAGGCATGGGTCTCTTAAGGTTATTAAT
Source organism: Jacana jacana (assembly GCA_013400555.1). NCBI lineage: Eukaryota > Metazoa > Chordata > Aves > Charadriiformes > Jacanidae > Jacana > Jacana jacana. Next base: position 642,831 of record VZTM01038472.1, on the reverse strand, counting down.
AAAAGTGGCGAACATTTCCTCTACTTACTAGTATGAGTATGTCCAATTTTGGTTATGGGAGCAATGCCATGCCCTGATGAGGGTTATTACAGGGATCACCTATACATGCAGAGATCCCACTGTGTCTGGGAAAGGCTTGCTTGCTCCCCAGAGATGCTCTGGGTAATGAAAACCTGAAGTTCAACTAGTCAAAAAAATAACTTTTTCCCTTCTTCTCCTTTCCTTTCAAGGCTGGCTGTGAAGAACTGCTGGAGTATGCCCAGCACTCCTGGTACCCTCACCCAAAGGCAATTTGTCCAGCTGATACTGGGGGTCAGGAGGCGCTGCTGCACATCCCTGGAAGAAGCAGAGCTTAAGGGAGTTGCACAGCATGAAGTGCTGTGCTGTGGTCTCAGTAGCTGGTTGGCTGTGGACTAGAAGCCTTTCTGGGTATCACAACAACTCTCTCAAGATTACTGTGCTGGTAAGAAGTGTGATATCAAGAGCTGCAAGGCTTTGCCCCTGGAAAGTTGTGGGCATTATGGCTCCAGGTTCGCTTCAGAGAGCTCCTCTCCTCTTGCCAGGAGCACTATGACTGAATCAACATGAACAGACCCAGCCTCTCAGCTAGTTTGCAGGCAGGGAAAATGAGGCACAAAGAAAAGTGACTCACTCCATAGCTATCTGCCAGACAGAAACTGCTCTAGGAGACAGAAGCCAGGAGAAAAGTCCTTGCAAGAAAAGTTTTCCCCCCCAAAATGTAACCTGTTTTCTTCAGTTACTCAAGCCAGGGGTAATCCCAGTAGCTTGCAAAAGTTGTCCTGAGCCCACAACCCCACCCCGAGCCTCTCCCAGCCAACATGGCTGTGCAACCACCCTGCATAAGGGAACATGGGTATGGGATGGTCCAAAGACTGCTCAAAGCCCACAAAGCAGGGGGAGACATGCCCAACTCTGACCTTGGGCACCCAAAACATTGCTTGCCTTCTGCAGCTCTGCTACAAGCAAACAAACGGTGACTACATGGGAATGGCTCTGCAGCAGAGCAGGAACCTGCCTTCCTCATGTCCCCATGGTCCTTGCACCCTGTCATGGGTTTCAAGGTCACTTGACATCCACCACTGAGGCCAGAAGTGTTTTGGTATCCTGGGTCTTATCTGCAAGGCCTTGTCTCTTCTTGGTTTTAGTGCCAGCCCAAATCTCCACTGGTGCCAAAATCGACACCAGCATGAATGCTCCACTACTGCTGATTGCCTGAGGAGCCCAAGCCTCAGGCCCTTTCCCTGTCAGTTCTGCCGCTAGATCAATATCTGCACTTCAACAAGAGCGGGGTGTTCAGAGATACATCAAATAGAAACGGGACCCTTGCCAGTAGGAGAATCCACCACGGCCCTCCAAGGCTGTGCCAGTGTTTAATTAAGTCTCCTGATAGAAACACACCGTGTGCCTAATCTGTATTTGTCTGGCTTCAGATTGCATCTGCTGGGTCTTGTTTTACCTCCTATAACCGGGATGGCTCAGTGTTGTTTGACTCCCATATCCCATCACCTTGCCAGCAAGCCTTCCCTGGTCCTGAGTTACCCTGGATATCCCCTGCCCTGAAATGTTGCCTGGGTGGATGGTGAGGCCTTCAGACTCTCATTTGACATTTTGGATGCCAGGTAGCCCTTTTGGAGCCATGTGGGCATGGGTAATGGGGCTCACACATGTTTCACCATGGTTAGACTGACTGTGCACATCCTGCAGACGTTTTGCATGTGTCCAGTCATCTTGGATAACTCAGACATGCTGAACTCCCCCTCCAGCCTCTGCAGAGGTCAGGACAGAGACAAGGATGCATTTGGTGATCCCCACTACCTAGCTTCTTTTTATCTCTTTTTCTTCTCTGCATCCTCCTGAACCACCTTCTCCTTGAGAGATGGGAAGTGGTACCCATCCAGAGATTGCAGCTGCTTGGCTCACCTTAGCTACTAGGTCCAGCTCCTGCTACCCTGCATCCCCCTCCTGACACCCTGCTCGGACTGGCAGCTCCTGCCTCCTGTTCTCCCTGCTCCTGCCTGGCTTCTCCCCCCAAAAGGCATCTCCTCCTTCTTCTTCCCAGCGAGCCTGTGTCCTTGGGGGACACAGGCTGCTTGGCAGCATGCATGCCCTGATGGATTGATTCAGTTTGACTTCCTCCCGCGTATTTAGTCAGGTTTCCTAGAAAGCCTTTTTCACTGGAGGCTTCCTAAACAAAGCAGGTGGCGTGTACGTGCACGTGTACTTGTGGGTCTGTGGGGGGAGAGTGGATGGGGGGGGCTGAATTACTGGCCCCTGCCATTACCCTCAGCACTGTGATGCGCTGTGCCAGCTCCATGCATCCATGCAGTTAAGAGCTGGAGGATCTCAGCATTTGTGGAATGAGCATCTGGGAATGTGCATCTGATCCTCAGACCACGTGAATGGGGGTCTAAAAATAATAACCAACTGCCGCTCCATTCCTCGGCAGCATCTGGGGGAGTTTGTGTAGGGAGGAGCAGCCATCAGCTCCTAACACCGCCCAGCAGCATCCCTCCGCTTCGCAGCCTGGGTTTGTGCATATAAAAGGGGTCAAAGGCTGCAAGCTATTTTTTTTAAAAAGGGTTTCTCTCAGGAAGAGCTATGCTCTGAGTTTTCTCCTACCTTACCCATCTGCTACTGACCTGCCCCATTAGAAGATGCCCTGGTTTTGCACTTGAAACCTCATTTGCCCTTTGCAGATGAGCTGACACAAGTACCCAGTGCAGCGGGGAGAAGGTAACAGTCTTACAAAGGGAAGGCTGTGAAGACTGTCCCTGTGAATAGGGGTGGTGACCACACTTTGAGAGCACTCAGTGCCTTCCCCTGCATCAGAAATAGGTAGTCTGGCTGTAGCCAGTCTGCAAAATTGCTGGTGGGAAGAGTCACTGCTTTGCCAATGGATTTTTGTACTTCTTTCAATCCTTGGCTTTAGCAGTGCCACTCTGCAGCAGCACTGATCTACTGTGAGCAACAGAGTCAAAGAAGAGTCACCTGTGGTGACAGCTTTGTCTAAACTTGATTGTTCGGTAGGGTTTCTTTCTGTGGTTCTCAGGCTGTTTAATGCTGTTTCTTGTGCCAAGTGAGCAGCAGTGGCTGGCAAGTGGGCTACAGTGGAACCTACTTTCCTGGCTGGGAGGCAAAAGTAATGAACCCACCAAACCCATATGTGCTGTGTCACACAGCTACTGAGTGCCTGGTCCTCCTGCTCCACCGGAGAGCCAGAGGAACCCTGGGAGCATGAAGTTTTTCCAGCATCGTAGACATGGTTTAGCATCTTTGGGATCACACCATTTCCATGCAAACAAGTATGAAAGTGCCTCAGCTGTGGCCTGGTTTCTACCAGCTGCAAGGTCAAAGCAAGACTTGCTCTGTTAAGCAGAGTTGTGTGTCATGGTGAGAGAGAAGTGGTGCATTGCAAAAGGGAGATGGCAACACCAGGCTGCCACATTTGGCTTTCCCAGTGGGTAGAGAAAGGCCTGGCTGGATTGAAGCTGAAACCACCACCAAGGTGTGGCAAGATAGTCCCCCAAATCCTTGTGTGAAATTGGGTCTCCTGGGAAGTCGGCTCAGAACACAGGGTATATAATGCCCTGCCTGCCTGGCAGCCCTGGCAGGTAATTGAGCAGCTTGAGTCATACCTGGGCAAGGTGTCCCCAGGCTGCGATAGATTCCCAGATTGGGTGGGTGAAGGTGCAATTACCAGGTTCTGTGCCCCGAATTTTGAGGCAGGCCTGGATGCATCACTAGCAGAAGGCCATGTGGGGCAGAAGATGACAGCTAGCAAGCCTGGTGGAAGACACCTGGCTTGGCAGGGAGATCAAGGCCCTGGGAGTGGGAAAAAATGAGAGGAACCAGGAATGAGAATTGGGCTGGGCTGGGCTGGGGTGTGGGAAGTGGAGCTGAAAAGAAATGTCTGAGAGTGTTTCTGTGGGAAGATGAGAATCAGTGTGCCCTGAAGCTGGCAGACCCATTGAGCCCTGATCCAGGCTTTTCCTGGCAGGCCATGGAGCCTCTGCAGCATCCCCACCCCTAAGCCTTTCTCTCAGCAGTACCCAGAGGAGCTGGGGAACTGCAGCAACAGCTCTACAAGCTTCAACACCTCCCAGCTGCTATGAAACCTTGTGGAAAGGAAGCCCCATCTCCTTTGCTGTTTGCCATGTACAACCTTCTATCCAGCTCCTGGATGGTGGCCCCTTCTTTTACCTGGGGTTCCACCAGATGGGACAGCCTGGACAAGCCCAGGGAGTACCCGGAACAGTGGTGGGCGCACCAGGGAAGGGAGTAGGAGGGCTGCTAAGCGTAGCTCTGGGAAGTGTGGTAGATCCTGACAAGCTTAATTGCCTCGCCAGGCTGGAGATAAGAAAGGTGAGCTCAGGATGTGCCAGTGACACATCTGCTGTGTGTGGTCAAAATAAATGGTGTAGTACTTGGTTTTCCACCACTTTCCTCTTTATCCTTCCAGCCACTGAAAATATTAACTTTTCATTTGTAAACGTAAATCTCTCTGAGTTGGGAAATCTGCCGCTGACCCTCAGATTGGAAGCCTTTCATGCTTCCTGGGAGGTGAGCTCCCCGTGTATGCTATTTCCTCTCCAAACAGCTGTGAATCATGGACCATCAACAGCAGCGCATGCAGAAGGAGAGCGAGATGCAAAGACAAACCCCAGGGAACGTGGCCATCTCTCTGTGCGACACCTTTTGAGGTTTTCAGTTGTTCATTAAAAAATCCCTAATTTCCTATTGAAGAAGCAAGAGGGAAGTTTCTGGCTACACAGTTCCCAATCTGTGGCCAGGCCACAGATTTGCTGGTGCTTCCTCGGTTCAGACTCAAGAACCTGTCTAGCCAGGAACTGGTGCTCACAGCTGAGCCTCTGGAGGTGGCCCACAAGCCTAGCCCAAAACATGGCCCCTACCAGCAGCACCAGGCTGCAGCAAGCTCCTGAATCCAGCTCACCCAGTCCCTCTTGCCTTGCACACCAGGAACAGTTCTGCAGAAGTGAATGGAGTTACACCCCTGCACAACATGAATCACGTCCAGTGAGTCTTGAGCTGACCCTTGCAAGGAGCTCCTGAGGCATTATGTGAAAATTATTTATGGGTGGTTTTTATTGCCTGTAAGAGAATGTGGAAATCAGACAGTGCCCTTGTGGTTTTCTTCTGTCAAACTATTTTGCTGCCCAAATATTTAAGTGTGAGGCAGAAATCTTTACAAGGACTACCACATTCCTTGGGTTATCTATATTGCTCCTGCCTGGACCTATAAATTCTAGAGGGACTACCAAAGTAAATAATACATTTGCCAGCACATATGTTGCTCCAGGGGAACTCCTGTTTCCCGTAGAACGAAGGTCAGTAGGTCAGGGACCTACTTGCAAATCAATAGAAAATTACCTTTCAAGTGACACCTGCATTAACCTTTGACTCTTGTTGGTCGGGATGAGGTTAGGGCCACCAGTCCCTACAGGGAGAGTCCTCCGTTGTACCTATGATTTATTTGCATTATCTGTTTTCCCTGCTTGATCTTTGGAATTGCTGGCACAGTTCCCACACAACGTACAGGGCCATTTCTCTGCTCATTGGTCAGGGATGGCAGGAGATACACAAGGCTGTGTTTTTCGCAGATAGGTGTCAGAAACAGTAAGAAAAAAATATATATTTGGAAATGAAAAAAACAAACAAAAAAACCAAACCCCCAAACATCAAAACAAACAACACAAAGCAATTACAAAGACCCTCTGCCAACATAAAGCTTTTTATCTAAAAGATGTGTCCTTAGTTCAGTCATTAATGACACCCATAGGTCATTAAAGTGAATGTGTAGCAAAAATCAAACTTACTTGTGATTATATCTGGGCTGGAAATAAATTTGCTGGATCTTACAGTCTCCAGACTGGCGTGAATTTTTTTTTTCTCCTTATTTTCATCAGGGGCTTGTTCACACTGTATTTCTTTCAGCTTCCGTGAGGAAAACAGATTGATCATATCACTCTGCTTGTGCTTTTTGCTCTCTGTCCTTTGCATTGCTGCAAGCTGATCCACCAGGAGCAAAGCGTTTAGGAGAGCACCCCCTGCTCAGTCCATCCATGGACATTGGAGAGTCCATCTCCACTCCCATGGCAGTACTCACACATTAGCAACTCAGCATTGCAGCTCACCTCCATCTCCCTAGCCAGGATTTCACTTAGCAAAGGGGTCATGGTCCTGCTCAAGACCTGACAAAGGGGTCCTCTAACTCTACGCTGGATGCTTTCCCATGAGCCAATTAATATAGGAATTGGGCTGTGACCTCTTTCCCTCTTCCTTTTTATAAAGATTCATATATCGCTTTTCTGGATATTACTGAGCTCAAATTGTCACACAGGGACTCATGAGCACAGATCTCTTTCCATCACTTCAGATGCTGTTCCTTAGTGTATGAGGCAACTACGTCTTTTGTTTATTTCTAATTCCTCCTTTGCACCCCAGAGAAATGCTGCTCGGTTGCTCTGCTGCTGGTGAAAACCCTACCACAAACCACCACTCTCTGAAGCAGGTAAGGGATGGGGTGATCATCGGAAAATAGATGACGCATTTCAAATGACTCCTATAGGGAATGGATTCCCAGTCAGCCCAAGCAATCCTGCCAGAGTGTGCAAAATACCCAGTGAGCTTTAGATAACACCCAGCAGCATTCCACTGGCAAGATGGCACTATATCCTCAAGCCCACCAGGCTGGCTTGCCAAAACTCCTCTGGCACAGGTCATCACCCTGCCCCTGCCACCCTTCTTCAATCCCTGGGGATGCCCCAAGGTACAAGGGGGTCACACAGCTCTCTGAAGCTGGGCCTGCCATTGCTCTGGGCATGCATTTTTGGCCACTGACTTCTGATTGTCACTTTGGACCTGTGGGTCCTTCTGGAAAGCAATTAACAGCCAGAATTAAAATGGGCAGACCATAGGACTTGGCACATTGTGGTTGGCAAATGCTCCCTACCCCTTTGGCTTACTTCAAGCCCTAAACCTTGCTGATTGTATCCTGTTAACAAGCTTTAGTTCTGGATGCTGTTGAGAATCTGCCAAGCACAATCTGTAGGATGTTTTAATTGGAGTAGAGAACAGTAATAAAAAGACCTTTGACCAAGCCCTGCAGATCAGGCTAACAGGAGGAAGGTCTGTCTTACTGTTCGGTCACTACCATTGAGTTGTCCTTTTTCAAGTGAATGGACCCAAGGTCCAAATCTGCTTGCCAGCTGTCCTGTCTACCCAGCTGCTTTGTACACAGTAGAAATGTACTCTGACCACCCAAAACTGCCCAGGCACAGTAGCAGTGAGCAATTTGCTAAGGCTCCCCTGAAGCAACTATGGTGGTGATAGCATTCCTCACCATCTCACCTGGGAGGCTGAGGTCATCTGTCTGAGGGTCCAGCACAAGGATGGGAGGTAAAGGCACTCTTCTTATGACTGCCATGGGAACAAGTATCAAGAAGCAGTTGAGAGGGAGCTTGCAGTGCAATGTCCTCCTCACTCCAATCACATTCAGGTGATTTTACTTTTCAAGGGGCTTTCTGGGAATCCAAGATCAGGGTCTGTTCTGTAGTCTCCACTCTCCTCTACTCAAAGCAGCAGCATCTTCATATATTTCCCATTGGCTCAGCTGGGCCCTGCAAGCTGGGCTTTGCCAATGTGGGATGTTACCACTTGTTACGTTTCTTGCAGGAACCTCCCCTCCCAAGCACCTGAAGTGACCAAGCTGCCACCTCTTTATGCAACTTTTGGGACGCCCACCCTCAGTAGCTGCAAGCTGGATCATGGAACAGGGCTGGACAAAGCCTGTGCTCTGTCCCAGAGGGCAGGAGGATGGTTATTTCCCAAGGAGGCTGCTGATCTGCAGCTGTGCTGGTAAAAGCTTGAGCACTGGGACTGCTCTGCCACCTGAGAGCTTCGGCAGCCTGCAAATGTTTCCTGCTTTCCTCTCTCCTTTCCTTTCAGTGTCTGCTCTGAGCTGCTTGGTGTCCTTGGTGTGCAATAACAGACAGCACCTATACTCTGCTTCAGAAGGGGCTGCAGTCACACAGTGGTGGGATGATTCCCCTCTAATCTACCTGCCACTGTAACCCAGTCAGTAGGAACATCAGAGGAGAGCCACTTTGCTATGGCATCAATAAAATCAGTGCTGCCGCAGACTCCCAAGGAGCTGCATTTGTCAGGTACCACCTTGGCCACACAGTCCCTTGAGGATTGGGGCATTTGATCACCAAGGGGGTTCACCAGGCTCTACAGGTCCCATTTGGGCTGGAGACAGGGCCAGAAAGAGATAATCTTAGATTATATGATGGCAGATCAAAAATTGAGTCTTGGTCCTCCTCCCATAACCCAGCCCTGTCCAGGTATGCCCGTCATGGGCAGCATGGGTGGCATGGAGGCAAATGTGAGTGCAGGGTGGGAGCCAGTGTGGGAGCCCAGCTTGCAGCATCCTGACCACGCTGACTGAAAGCGCGACGTCTTGCCCGCTGTCGCGCGCTGACACAGTGGGACCGTGCAGGCGAGCTCCCTGCCTCAGGGGCTGCCAAGGGCAAGCGTGAGTAGCGGGGAGGGGGGGCTTGTCTGAGACCTCAGTTTCACTTCCTGCCCTGTGTGGGGACAGATCATTAAAAATATCTGACTCAGGCAGTCGTCTTTGTTCTCAGTATTACTAAGCCCTCCCCACTCCCCAGCCCCCTGCGACGGCAGCGGTGTGGGCAGAGCTATTTCACTTTCCCCTGGTTTGCAGAGTCCCAGCTGGGCAGGCAGGTGTACAGCGCTGCTGGACTGCATCCTCCCAGCCTCTTCCAGTATTGCTCATGCACGATCTCCTTTCTCCAACAGACCTAGGCACTTTTCCCCAGCATCTCAGATGGTCACAGTATCTTAATCCTCAGAGACATTTGGGGACACCTAATCAGGGTAGCGTGGATGAGGGTATGCCGAGGGTGACCAAGTGGGATCACGTCCCGGGGAGTCTCAGAGCAAGGGAAGATTTGGGACCCTGCTTGCAGGACACAGTAGGGCTGGGCTGCACCACTGTCTCCTATGCGGGATCGCAGAGAGGGAGAGCTTGATGATCTCAGGTTTGGCTGCCAGAAAGTTCATCGTAAATTGATTTCCTCTTGGATTGATATGGTTACCATAAAAGATTTGAGCATTTTAATATCTGCTTCCACAACTGCAATATTGGATTTCATGGCCATGTTGACTAATGTGAACAGTACTTTACAGATCTGTAACATGCCTTTTCTTGCCAGAGTAACTTGCAACCTAGTGCACATACTGATATTGCAGCTTAGAGGAATGATGGTTTGTAATTTAATGTATCCCCTTTCACGTGCATCAAGCCCTGTGGTGCAATTAGATGTTCTCTTTTGCAAAGGCAGTAATTAATGCTTCTGCATTCAGCCTGGGAGCTGGGAGTGGGACAGGGCACATGAGGTGAGCTGAAGCCAGGTTGCACTGGGCTGAATGGCTATCAGGAGCTCATCTTCTGAAACAGCAACAGTCAAGAGTGGCACAGCAGCTGGAAAGACGGTTTCTTCTTGTTTTTCCACTCTTGCCTTACTAAATCTTTTTCTTGATTTCACTGCAGATAAAGAAATAAATGCTACACCTACATGGTCTGTCATGGAGACCCATGTTTCATTCTGTGTTTCCAAATTCCAGGCTCACTTTGACTCTTGGATAGGTCATCATTCTTCATGTTTATTCTGCCTATCTGCAGTGCCATTCTTCCAGCTGGACTGGTGATCTCTAAGGAAACACATCAGATGCTGGATGAGATTTCAAAATGGGTGAGATTAACCTGGGGCCAAATATCCACGCACAACTTGAGCTCTAAATCCCATGGGTTTTGTTGCAAGATCTGTGTTTTCACCCTGTTGGTACAAGCAGGTGGCAAATTGGCAGTGATAATCTGCCGGTATTAATACTGTGCTGCAGGTAAGTGGAAGCTGCCATATCTTTCCATCAAGAACTTCACTGGCATTGGGTAAGACTGTCGGGTTCTGCTTCTGAAAGCTTAGATGAGATGGCATTCAACCAGGAGACTGGCTTAGCTCTGCCTGCATATAGCAGTGAGGGCTTTACTGCACTTTGGTTGGGAGCCAGCTCTGCTGTGGCCCATTTCCCCATCCAGGTATTTGGGGTGAGCACATGAGTTTAATTTAAAAGGGTTGGGGGTTTTGCATATGATATCATGAAGCATGGGATAGGCTTTCCTTAATAACACGAGTTTTTCGGAAATGTGAGGTTACGTGCGCTATTTCTAGCACCTCAAGGTGCTGCAGGTGTGGGGAGTGCTTAGGATGCTTCAGAGAGGAAAAAGGAGCAAGATAAAAGTTTTTGGGATGAAGTGGTTTTCCTTCAGCTAATCAAAGCTCCTCGCTCTGGGCTAAAACAAAGCAGCCAAGACCTCTCCTTTTTACCGTCACCAAATGAGGGAGGTCTTGCCTGGTCATTCATTGTGTGGGTTGTTGAGAGGTGCTGGTGTTCTGTTGTCAAAGTCTGAAAACTTGGGCAATCCCTGGGCAACACCCTGTGCTGGGCAGTGCAGCTCCTCTGGGTGTTGGGGAAGAGCATCTGTCAGTCAACACCCATCCCTTGCCAGGTTGCCCTGAGCAGGAACTGCCTTGTCTGGTGGTGTCCTGGCCTCCAGACCCATTCTCAGTGACAGACCCCAGGCTACTCCAAGTGTCCAGTACTGACTAAGGGCACTCGCGACCTGCTTTGGACAGGAGCAGCTAAGTGTGGCTGGTGTTGGGTGAGCCCTGGGAAGCAGTCCAGAGGCAGCTGGTCCATGCAAGGAGATGCTGAAATGGTGCACCATCACCTCCTCCGGTTTTTCCAGGGCAGCGAGGGTGGGAAAAATGGAAAAATGGGGTGAGTGAGTGTGAGTCTGCATGTTCAGTTGTTCATATACGTGTGTGTGAGTGTGTTTGCGTGGGTGTAGGACAAAGCTTGTAAATAGAGGTAAAGAACGTGCTGTGTATGTGAGGATGGAGGCTGGGAAAGGAAAAATTACTTAGCCGCAAAACAGAACTCCTTTACCTGTTTTTCTCATAAAGTGGCATGAGGATGTTTCTGCTAAAGCAGCCTCTTTTCACAGCAGCTGCATTATGAAATGAGTTCTTTTTAACAAATCCATCTGCCTGCTTTTTAATAAGCAGGGCTTTCCACCATTGTATATGTGCGAGGTCTGACCTTTTCATAGGAAAAAACATTCATAACCAAAACCTATAAATAGAAACCTTCAGACTGGAGCAGATAAAGATGTAGGTTATGTGACTCTTTAAAAAAAAAAAAAACTAATGTGGGAGGGAAAGGAACAAGCTCTTTTAAAAAGTCATAAACTTCTGTTATTGCCTTAAGCTTTCTTAATATTTACTGAAACATTTAAGGAAAAACTTCAAACAGTAGGGCTTGCAAGACATCTGTATCTAAGCAGGTATTTTTACAAAGGAAAGGAAAAAAAGTTAGAAATATGTTTAGTTTAGGAAAAAGGGTATTTCCCCAAACTATGAAACAAAAAGTGTAGACAAGGTTGTATTTCTAGGATAAGTTTTATATTTTGTTCATGTTCTGGTTCTGCAAGCTCTCATACATACAAGTAAATTTGCTCATGAGTATAGACACTTAACCTTCAAAGGGACTACTCATGTGAGAAAAGCTGATCATTCATTGTTTCCACTTCAAACCATATTTGGACCTGAATTTAAACCCCAGCTGCTGGAGGCAGGTGATTACATGAGAATCTCAGCTATCTTTAAAAAAAAACTGTAGAAAAGTAAGTTTCTAAATCTTGTGGTTGAAGAGAAAGCTTGAAAACATGTCCTCCACAGAGCTTCAGAACCAGAAGGCAAATAATATGAAAACAATCTTCTTCTAAATCTGCTAATCACACACATTTCTTGAGCGGGAGCAACACTTGCTAAGTGTACAACAACAGAGTTCAAGAAAGGGGAGTAGGAAATGATCAGTGCAATTGTGGCTTATCTGAGCCACGTCGGCAAATCACTGTTGCCACATGCAAAGACCCTTGGTGGCTGCCGGCTCACAAATCCTCTGAAGAGCTTCACTTAGCAAACAGGCAGGTAAGTCAAAGTGAATCAAGAAAAGGCTTTGGGTAAGCATGCCTTTAGCCCATCTGCTGTATCCCATGACTCAAATTCTAGGATATGCCTATCTTCCCTAATATTTAAGACAGCACAGAAGATAAATCAACTTGCTTGGTGCTGTCAGCATGGAAATAAAGATAAGCTGTTAGCTGTAGCCAGTGAAGGATGCTGTGGTAATACAATACTTAGAGTCTCTGTGTTGCTTTTTGATATACTTCAGCAGTATAAGAAACAATTACACCGATCCGTATTTCATCAGCCATTGCAGGCTGAGCAGCTTTTACAAATATCGTGTAGCTTCTCCGGTGTTGGCTTTGGCTTCCTTAGAGAGGTATCTTTTTGCTGTGGATGTTCAGTGCCAGGCTCCTTTCTCCTAAGATGCAATATCTCACCATCACTGCTCCAGAGCGCAGCGCGGTGACAGCCTTGCCTTGAGTTGAGTGCCTCCAGAACCACAACTTAACTCACGTGAGGAGCGGAGCCAGACCAAATAATGGGGTTTGTCCAGCAACCACAACAAGGAACTTCGCCTCTTTTCTGCTGCAAGGCGTTTTAGGTTGAGTTCGTGTCACCACTTCCCTGATACCTATAAATATAGTTTTTTCATTTGTAGAAAATGGGAAGCTTCTTAGAGATCATAGACATGAGAGCGGGACGGTGATTTCTGCAGAGATGTCTGCTTGTGCCACTTCAGCTCTGTGGGCACAAGCGTATGTGCATGCTCACCACACGTAGGGTTTGCCTCTTAGCTTCATTTCTCCCATATGATGATGCCTTGTTAACCAAAAGCCTCCCGGACAGTAATGTTTGAAATGTTTTTCAGAAGCTACAATTGCTGCAAAGATATCGAAACCCAAAAGTCACGCAAGCAAAACAAACCCTTGGGGCAGCCAGGAAAGATGTCACAAACTCTGTGTGGGTAGTTTGAGGAGAGGGGAAGCCCACCATCCACATGCAGAGAAGCAGGGCATGGATTTTGCCCAGAACCTGGTGTGTGGCTCCTCTCTGTCGCTTGGGGTGAAAGCAAAGAGTAGAGGAAGGGCTTCCCTTGGCAGAACTTGAACCCTGCGACAGATGCCTGTTTTACAAACAGAAATGTATTCCTTTCTGAAGGGTTGTGTTTGAAGCGGTCATTAAATTGAAATCTGGCCCAGTGGAAGCTGATGGCAAAGTCCCTGTGGACTTTGGTCTAGACCAAATTCCACGTCTTGGGTTTGACTGAGGTCCAGCAGCTGCCTAAGCCTGAGGCTGGCCTTCTGCCCTCCTCCAAATTGTCTTCTACAGTGGTGGAACGGGGCCCGGGTTGTATCTCACCAATAAAACAAATAGAATTAAATGATGCAAGGGTGTTGGAGTCGTGATTTTCATCAGCGTTTCCTTTTCACTGAGCTCAAAGTCTAGTTTGAATGCAGCCTACTATTTCAGTCTGCAAGAAAAGGCTACATAGAAAATAGGTTTTGAATCAGATGCTTTACATAAACCACGGGTTTTACTAAAAACTGATCCATTCTTCTCTTTTTCACTCCTACAATAGCAAATCTGCAGGGAGGCATTAGAAGTTTCAGTACTTTCATCTTATCTCAGAACATTTAAGGTGGCCAATGCAGGTAATAATAATAATAATAATAATAATAATAATAATAATAGCAACATTTAAATAATTCATCACAACTGATTTATTGAAGGAATTTTGCCACATGTGGGCGTAATAAGTCATCCAGAAATAGGTCACGATTTTCTGAAATGTATCTGAGGTGCGGGATTATTTGCCAACTAATTTATACCAAACAAATCCCTCTCACTGTTAGTAAATGGTGCTTTTATTTTGAGCTTTTTTGACTGAGTAACACCGTGGTTCACATGGTGAATATCTGTTTTTTGATTGGGAACAGGAGCAGGCACCTAACTTTAACCATGTGCCAGATATCGCCTGGCTGACGGCAGGCATAAATGTGTGTTCAGTCTAAGGAAACACACATCTAAGGCTTTTGGCATCCAGTCCACGTGCCAGTAATACAGAGGCTTTTCAATAGCAATGGGCCCAGTTTTGTCCTAAGCCTGGAGATGCTGCAGTGGGGAGCAAGAGCATTGTTTTAACTGCCCTTCCTGAGATTCAGATGTACTGTCCTGAAACAGCCACGTAGGCGGTGAAACCATGAGGGCTGTGGGAAGATGAAATGAAGCCTTCCTTCTGTTGGCAGAAAGCAAACTGTGGTCTCCCTTTGCTTTGCACCCACCCTTGTTTAGTCCTAGCTAGTGTACCTGGCTTTCTACAGCCCTCCCCAAACACAGCCCCTTGGGGTACTCCTACAAAGCCAGGCAGAGAAGAGGCTGGAGCTCACAGTGCCTCATATGCCATCAGCATTCTATCGACATCACTGGAGGTCAGATGTGGCTGAAAGCACCTTGAAAAGCTCCCAGACCTCTTGGTAAACTGGTCTGCAAAAGTGTCAGCCTTCACCCTTCACTGTCTAGTGTCAGCAACAGCAGGGAGAGTTTGGACTTCTGTCCTTGTAAAGGCACTGGAAGTTGCCTGAGCTCAGTGTCAAGCACGCAGCCACTTACAGATGGTGTGGAGAACTTGTGGACAGACTTTAGATTGTCCTGTACAGACAAACTGCAATCCTGGCTTTTATTCAAACCTAGATCTCCAGCATGGAGTGGCCAGAGACAACTTCCTCAGCTACCTTTCAGCCCTCCCCTACAAGGAACGGAAGCAAATTCAGGGCTGTCTCTGATACTGTGATTTATACAGACCCCAGCTAGATCTAGTGCTTTTAGAGAAAAGAGTTAAGATTCCTTATCCCAAAGGGTTTGCAATTTAAATCAGGGAGAGAAAAAAATTCATCTCAAAACTGAAATAAACATCAGAGGGGACATCCTTGTGAACAGAAAAGGAAGATCCATCAGAGCTGCCTTTTTTTTAGAGTTTTGCAGGTGTGTGAGCAAATGAGCTTTTAGAATAGCTGAGATCATCTATGTGCAACAACCCATTTTTGCCTAAGGAGTTGCTTGACACTTCCAGTGCTTGAGTTGGTGGTGGGGATGAGAAGGCTCTTTGTAAGGTGACCCTCTGATACTCAAACCCACCGATGTCAGTTAGAAACCTTTCAAGGTGTGTGGCAAATAACTGGAAAGTGCAGCAAACAGAAGGTAAGAGAAATTTGTCAAGGCCATTACAAATGAGATTTTTGCAGAAGTTGAATCATCTGTCCCACTAATTCCTTTCATCTCATCCCAAAGCAAGGAGGTGATGGATGATTTGGGCCTCAACATTTATTGTAAGCCTGTGTCAGCGTGTGGGAAAGCAGGAAACATCCCTACTGTGCTTGAAATTGTAATGCTATAGAGGTATTTATACATGTGGGGCTTATTCCTTTATGAGAAGGTGGATAAATTATACTTGAATGAAGCCATTGCAACTTCCACCCTAGGGAACCTCTCTTTCTGCCTATCCCTCTACTGCTCACTCCATCACTCTAACTGCAGTAGTTAAAGAAGAACACACTATTGACCAATACACAAGTATAAAAAACAGTGCAGACTCAGGCTTTTCTGATTTCTATGGTTCTGGCAGAACAAAGGCAAACTAAATTGGTTGTAACTCAATTTCTGTGTGCAGTAAGACTTTTGCAGAGCGTGAGGGGTATAAAAGAGTTTGGGTTCACTCAGAATTAGCCTGAATGAATTCAAGGCCATATTTCTTTACACAGCACATAATAATTTCCAAAGCATCTGCCGTAAAAGGGCGTGATTGAAACAGATTTTCTAGTGGATAATTTCCTGCCTGTTCCTAACACTTTCATCTAAGGAAAGGGAACCCAAAGCTCATGGGCGCCAGTGTGAAAACTCCATTAATCTCAACAGACTTCAGTTCAGCTCTGAAAGACATGAGAATAGATACTCAGAATTAGTGCTTCTGGAGCCTGGGGCAGCACCATCCTTATTTGACACACTGCAGCAGACCAACATGCAGCAAAGCTCCTTCCTGTGGCCATCGTCCTGTGATCCATAACCTTTTCCGGTGTTCTCAGCACAGCCAATGTAACATGGGGCTATGGAAGTGGACAGTAACATGGGCCCATCATCTGGGAAGTAGATCTCAAATGCATGCAGTTGAAGACTATAGTAGTTAAAGACTATGGTGTGGTTCAGGATGGAAAATCTCATGGTCAGGTGGACTGTCCACATGTCCCTACCATCAGCCCTCCCCTGTTCCACCTCTAGCACATGATGTCAGGGTTAATGTGTCTCCAAGAAGGGGCATAAAGATGTGTCTGTAGGGAAGCTTCTCACCTTGTTTTCTGAATAAAAAAAACATCTCAAAACAGGTATCTTCATTTTCATAGCAGCTAGGACAGCTGATTCAGTAGGTAGAAACCTGCTGCTAGCTATTGCTGATTTGAGTTGAGAACTAGATCTTCAGTGAAATTAATTGATGGTTTCAGTTCCGGATCTGGTGGGCAAATTAAAAAAAAACAAAATTGGGCTGCGTAATTCAATGCTTGCTTTCAGGAAGCCACACAGAACAGAAGCTGAGCATGGAGACTGACTCATCTCCCACCCTTCAATACCAGCCCATGCTGCCCGACCACAGGAGGCAGGAGAGGTAGGCAGGGACCCTGTCTGAAGAGCTGGCAGCACCCTGGCCCAGACGGTTCCTGCATGTCCTATCTCTGAGAAAAAGAGCAGCACTGCGGGAAAACAGTGATGTGAAAAGCAAACCTCCATCTCTTCGAGATCCCATTCATCCCAAGACTGTCCAAAATGATTCAGATATAAATATTATCATACCAGAGCTGGCTGGTGTTTTCATTCAAGTACAGTGCATGAGGGAATAAACCCTTCAGTGGCCAGAAGCTGTAGTGTGATGTAACTTATTGCACAGCTTGGGAAAGCCAGATTCTTAAGAGCGGGCAAGTCAGCACCCCTGTATCTCCTACCAGTTATACCAGTATGTGATTCTCCGATGCCCTCTGAGGAACTGTAAGCAGCTTTCAAAGGTTTTTAAAGTCCCCACCACATCCCTGTGAGAGAAACTTTAACCCACCTCTTTTGAAAAGGTGAGCACTGGATGAGGTGGCACTGGAGATAAAACATGTAGATTTAGGACTGTGGTGGCAGAGCAGTGGGAAGCAGGCAGGAGCTCCTGGCTGCTGGGAACATGGCCTTCCTGAGCAGGCAGTCAACAGGACGAGCAGCAGGAACAATGAGCTAAGTGCTGCAATGGAAACAACCACCTTTTTTTAGGCTCTCTGCACTAAGCTGGCTGCTGCTACTTTTATCACACCATTCATTTGGGAAGAAAGCAGCACAGCAAAACAAGGGGCGCACACAAAGCCGTGCGCCGTGCCTGAGCTCACAGGAGTTACCAACCCAAAAATTTAGTAAATGGTTTGGGACTGCAGCATTCTTGTATGGTGTTAGGTCTTTGTAACTGGATATAGCTGGGTGGATCCTTAGGGCAGGACCTGGATGATCCATAAGGGGACTGGGGACCACAAATGGATGCTACTTTCTTCTGGGCAGCAAAAGCCAACGTTTCCACTGCGTAAGTCATACAGGAAGGCTCTTGAGCTGTTTCACAGATAAACACAAACACACGTGCAAGTGAAACCCCCTGGCAAAAACAATGGTTGTTTTGCATGCCAAATGTGTCAGTTGCATTTCTTTTTACGATTGAATTCATTCTCAAGTCATGAATGCAGAAAAAGAAAAAAAAAAAAAAAAAAAAGCCTAGTGAGTGTTTAAATTTAGGGCATTAATTTTGCATTCCAGTGTAGAGGGAACCGAACAGCCTCAAACCTCAGAAAAACCCACTCCACCTCTGCTTTATGGGCAATTTCATTCTGCATGTGTTTCCAGAGCCTACTTCAAAGTGCAGATACATTTCAGGTAAATAATGACAGCTTCAGAACAAGTTTCCCTTGTAACACAAATCACTCCACTAATGAAATCAGGGGAAAAATTCAGAACAACTTGATATCCATCTGCCTGAAATCAAATCCTTCTATTTATATAGGGTAACTAGGGGCCTAATTCCTCCTCCGATGAAATCAGAGGTGAAACTCCTGCAGACTCAAGTGGGAATGGTGCCAGCCCTTTTCCTTCACATGGTGACCGTTGCCCGAACCAGGGTGAGGATGCCTTGGTCCTTCTAGTGTGCAGCTGAGAACGTGCTTGTGGGCGCAGCAGCAAACAATGGGGTCAGGTTATGAAGAATATGAGGCACCTTCTCTCAGCACAGAGAACAGTTTCTATAGTTTCCAAATTTCCTTCCTGCTCATGTCAGTCATGCACAGGAGAAAACAATGAAGAAACACCAACCCCACGTGCAATAAAGTAATGGGAACCCAAGAATGAGCCACATGCTAAAAAGAAAAGAGTCGTCGCATCCAAGGTTCAAAGTATCGACTGGCTGGACTGCCAAATAACTCAGACTAGCCCTGGGGACTTGGATCTATACCTGTACTTACCTCTTCACCTCAGACCTCAAGAGCAAGCTTCCTTTTTGCTTTGGGAGACTGGAGGTGGGTGGATGGTGCAGCTCTTTGTTGCCTTCATCTGCATCATTGAACCACTTGCCTCGCCATGGCCTGGTATTTGTCTCTGGAGCTGCTGCTTTCCTCAGATCCCATCAGCCATCCCAAAGGCTCAACAGAGGGGATGAGGGGGGGTCGAGATGTCCACTTGGCTTGGCAACAAAGAAAAGCAAACTGCACTTGAACCTGGAAATTTACAGGAATGCAGAGCAGCCGTGTTGCTAAGCCAGCTGCAAACCTGCTTTGCTCGGGGCTCTTCCCTTTGTAGGGTTGAAGGAATGAGGCTCATGTTGCCAAGTAGGACATCAGTACTACAAACAAATGGAAAACCCTTATCCCACCAGCAATCTCGACCTGGTAACGGGCAGGCAACTAGAGTAACAAGCAAGCTCGGCTCCTTCCTACTCAGAGAAAGGGGAGGTGGTAGGACACAGGTTATAATTAGAGCCACCCACAGCAATTTTGGGGAAGTTTCAGCACATGGATCGGGATCCTTTTGTAAGTGCTGCCAATTGTCCATTTGTGTGGACTGGGACAGACCAGAAACCCAGTGGCAAGCACCCACAGACACATCTCCTATTTGCCTGGAGTTAACAGTGCTTTAAGCCACCTTGGTGCCTGCAGGGGAAAGCATGCAGCAATGGGAATTCCAGTGTAAGCCCTTAGCCTGAGTGTCCTCCTAATTTAAAGGATTTGCTTCAGCTTTGGAGACGAGCTCACACTGAAGCCCTCGCTCTTTTCTTTTGACTGGATTATAAAATGTCAGAGGTTCATCCAAACTGGGTCTCCCCAGTACAGTTTCCTGCAGATGTAAAAACAGCAGTTCTGCCAAGTGTGTGGATGCAGCACGTTTCACGGTGCAGCCACCATTTCCCCATGCAATGCTGCATGGAACATAGTGGGAGGCACATGATGTGCCCATGTCTGGACTGAGGCATCTCAGAGCCATATCCAGCTCTTCATCCGGATGCTGTGGAGGCTAAGAGCAAGCCCTAGCCTACATTTTGCTTACCTCAGACAGTTCAGCTCACATCCTCAGAGCTCAGTTCTGCCAGGATGAGTCGGCATGGAAGACTAACAACCTCATGTGGTCTTTACACCAGTGACACACAGATCTTCCACCCTCCTGGGCTGAGACATTATCTCCTCTGCTTTGGTCCTTACTATTGTGAGGCTAATTCACAGTGTGGATTTGACACGTCATGTGTGAGCTTTCAGGCAGCATCACTGGCCCAGTGCATCAGCATCCCTATCCCTATCCCTATCCCTATCCCTATCCCTATCCCTATCCCTATCCCTATCCCTATCCCCAGGCAGGAGTTACCATCCCTCAGGCATCCTTTCAAGCCCCTTCAAAAGAAGTGTAGACCACCACAGTACAATCTAAACCCCACCAACACGAAGATTTAAAACACCTGACTGGGAAAGCTAAACTGTATCAAGCCGTTGTGAGAAACAGGAGAAATTGGTCCTCAGCAGAGGCAATGCTGCTTAAATTGTTACATTTGCTACTACGCTTCTCATAAACACCCTGATTTTTGGTGTTTTCCCTCAAATTCCCACTGTGGTGCTCTGGGCCTGGCTGTAAGAATCTCAGCTTTTCCCATCTTGCTCTTAGCCACCAGGATTTCTGAGCCTCCCTGCTTGCAGAAATAGGCTTCAAAACATGAGCCCAGGGTTCTCAGAGGAAACAATTCCAATTTTTATTTTCTTTTATTTTTTTTCCCCTACCACTGTGATTTATTTTAAGAGAGACCTGGGGGCCTCGCTCAGGAGTTTTGGGTACTGCTCAGTCTGGGGAGAGCAATCACAAAACCATTACTGCCACATGGCCACCCCGGGAAGCCCTGTGATAACTGCTCTGCGCTGGCGCCTGTGCCACACACCGTGCCGAGGGGGGTACCTTTCCAGCTGAAGGCACAGCAAGAACTTTCTTCCAGGTAGATGGAGTATAATTACACAGGCTATGAACGGTGGAGTGTCTGCAGGGGGGGTGGAGACGAGGCGAGAGGGGCATCAGTGTGTTTTGTAAATGCTTTGAAATGTGTTTGTGTGTTTCTGAGATGAACCTTAAAAAAAAACCCTGAAAACTGGTTTTGCTTTTCCTAAAGCATTGGCTCTTTCAGGCAGCAGCTTTGCCAAAAGTCATTAATCACATCTTTATTAGCAAGGGCGGGGGAACAGTGACCTCAGACAACCGAGGAAAACAACTAAAATTGCCTTCGTTTGAAGGACCGCTGTTTAAAATCTCTTCTGCCCAGCACATGCTACTGTTGACGTATATTTCAAGTGCACTGAGTCTTTAGGATACAGTGGGACTTCTGCACAGAACCAGGGCAGGACTTGACCCAAGGGTGTGAGTGACTCAACTATATGTCTCCTGGAGTAAAAGAGGAGAAAGAAGAAAGTTTTTAAAAGTTCTTCATGCTTTTCTGCTACATCAAAGTGCATCATGTGAGTGGGACAGTCTGAACACTGTGGCTCATCACTTCCGAAGCCTCAAAATTCACAGATTCATGGATCTCATGATGTGTGTGGTTCAAATCCAGAGGGGATGCCATTATCATTCAGTTTCTTCTAGCCCTGACAGCCTCTTTGCTCTAAACTATCCAGCCCTGATGCTTAACACCATGGTGCAGGGGCCACCACATCTCTTGGTAGTTGCTAATTTTCTCAGTTAAAAATGCAGAGTCAGCTGAACGAGCAGCTGTGTTATGTGGGGGACCTAGCCTATGCCAGGGGGACCGCTGTTCTTGGGGTGGGCACAGCCATGGGTACAGCCCCTGTACCCACATTTTGTCTTGCCAAAACTCCACGTCTGCTCCTTATTCCTTGCTCTGAGCTGGTTTGTCAACTGGGATACAGGGATCAGTAGAAAAGCAGAGACTTTTGACGGGATTCCTGGAGCCTGCCTCAAAGTGCATTTAGGACAGGCTCTCGATGGCAGCATGGGGAAAGGGCAGGTCCCCACCTTGGGCAGGATGCTAACTTCTGCCTTGCAGCAGGCAGATCATCAACCCAAACCCTGGAAGGCTGTTGCCACTGATAACACCCATCTGCTGTGGCATCATGTCCGTTGACATAAACTTAATTAATGATGTTACCAAGTTAATGAGGAGATAAACCACCGATCCCAACTCTCGTTAAGAAATTGTCTTAAATACCAGCCACTAATCACCGTGCAGAAACAGATAGTGGGCCAAAATGCACACCTGGAGTAAAGAGGTGTGGCTCCCATGTTTTCTGGTGAAGTTGCGTTTGTTTACTCCAGGACTGACTATGAACCATCCTGATGAACACACGGTGGGTGTGCGCTGGGCGGGAAGTTGTAAACAGCCCCAGTCTTATGTAATGGCCTGGGTCTTGTGCAAGAACTGTCATCCAGGTGGCAGCAAGATCGATGGCTGCGGAGATCAGCACGGTGCCAGCCTGGGGTGCAGATGTGTGTGGGAGTGCACCAACCCCAGACTTACTCTTCCCAGACCCTGAACTGGTGTAGAAGAACTCTCCAGCCACCACTGAGCCCTGGGATGCTTCACAGGGATGGCCTAGTCCACATGGCTTTGGGAGCAGTGGACATCACAGAGCACTTCTTGGTGGCTAAAAGGCTTTTGGGCAGTTTGGTTAGAAAAGATTAGCCAGCTGTGACTAGAGGACTTCCCGCTACCATTGGGGTGATGTGGATGTAACTTGTAAAACAGGGAAGGGACCTGTTTCACTGCGCTGACTTGATTCCTTGGCTGTTGCTTTATTTCCTTGCTGTTGTTATTCTGATCCAGTGAAATTAAAAAGGCATGAGTAGCCTATTTGGATCTGAATGTGTGAGTTCCTGCCCTGCAGAGCTTTCAGTAGAGATTAGATTTTACATGCCATTGTGTGGGGGAGATATGCCATCAGGCAAAGGAAGAACAAATGCAGGCGGGGTGAGACCAGAGAGACGGAGCCGGGAGCCGGTATGCTTGCATGAAGCTGCTCATCGGGGTGGTATCTTCATCTCACTGATGTTTGGATGGGTATCTTAGATTTGCCACCTTTGCTTTCTGCAGGATGTTTAGCTCCTGGAATGTGTGAGACAAGGCAGCCATCTCTTCTTTGTGTCAGCCCTTTAAACCTTGTCCTAAGAGGGTTTAAAATAAAACTTACACAGAAAAAGCTATCACAAAACTCATGTTCCTAAGAGTGCAAGTGGACAAGCTAGGGGACCCTGGCCCTTAAAAACAATCCTCCAAGTGGCTGGCAAGGCAGATATGCACTCAGTCTGCCAGTATTTGAATAATGTTGAGGTATTCCAAGGATTTATGTGCTCACATGGCACACAACACAGACTTCAGGAGCAGACAAGCCTGGCACATTGCTTGCACTACCAACCTTTCATCTATTTCAACCACTTCACTCTAGCACTCTGCCTGTGTTTCTATTCAGTCTAGCTGTTTTCTTCTTGACAAAAAAAAAAAAAAAAGGTGTTTGTTTGTTTTTTAAGTGATCACAAGGCATGCATATATCAGAAAAAAAGAAAAGAACTATCTTCTTCTTACATCTCTATTATTTCTATTGTTCAGGTGTGCCTCAGGTACTTTCCCAGACATGTTGCCTTCTGTTTTTAACATTGCCATATGGGAATCAGATAGTGTATGTCTTTTGTGGTGCTGTTCAGTGGGGAGGGAATTTGTTATTGCTGCTCACAGATAGTTCCATCTTGATGCACACGGATATCTCAGAAAAGACGCACGCCATCAGCTTTGTGGCCACTGTCCTCCAGCTTGGGAACAAGCTAAGGCTGAGCATGTGCAGCACAGCTTGGGAGACAAGCTGAGAAAATTCTTATAACTCCTGCAAACCAGGTGATATCCACGGGGTTCAAACTCCTTCACTGTTGAGAAACTATTCAGTTGGTTAATTTTGCACTGAACCCTCTGCAATGTAACACACTTGGTAATGCCTTTAATAAACACCTGCTTTGTGGAAGTCCAAGGAACTTGGTAGAAGACGTAATCTCTATGCAGCAACCACAGACCAAATCAGCCTAAACTTCAGGGCAGTTGGAGCTTGGTGCAGGAACAGAGGCAGAACTGAGCTATGTGGGTTGGACCTGTCTCTTGAAGTTGATTCTGATCATTTCCTGATTCAGAGCTTTGTGCTTTGACCACAAACCCACCATATCCCATCCTCTTTGGTGTACATCTCAGTCTGGTCCCTTAACTAAACACTGCTCAGTAAATACTTACAAATTCAAGAGAGGCTGCTAGTTCAAAGTCTCGCATTATCGGGGAATCTGGAAAGGGAAATTAACAGCAACAAGAATCAAATCAGAGCTGGGAAAAAAGGCTGGGTGTTTGAATGCTGGAAAATACCTGCTTAAGACACATTTCTCCAGCCGTCATTACACCCGCTCCTGAACACACACACAAGCTAATCAAACAGTGCAACAACTTGTAGGTTCCGCTGGGTTACTCTGAAGTGGACTGCTCCCGACTCAGGTAATTGTGTGACACTATTGTTTTTCATGCTCCAGCCTAGAAAGCAGAGGAGCCACTACCCCAATATTGCTGTGTAACAGTAGGTAAGAGGAGTGGAGCAGGTGTCACAGTGGGCAGTATCTTGTGGGATACCAAGAAGTGAACAAACTGTGACAGAATGTGCATCTGGATGCTTTTCTTCTTTAAAAACAAGCTCAGCAAACTTTTTTTTTCTTTTTTTTCCTCTAAGACACAGTGGCTAAAAATGGACTTTCAAAAATAAATCCAGCCTGAGGCTGGGTCTGAAAGCACTTAACACGGGGTAAAAGTGGTTAAGAAAAGGAAAAAGAAAATTTCCCATGCTATTCCTAGCACAGACTCCCCCACCTCTGCATGTAAACAGTATCTGCATCCTACTAGAGCATTTCTACCAGTTTTAGACCATTACCTGGCCCACTTAGGACACATGATGGGAGCGCAGTGACTCTACCCTAAGACCTTTCCAAGAGGCTCTTGTGTCCTCAAGGAACTGGGAAACCCATCCCAGACATCCCCTAGCATGGCCCAGCATCTCCAAAATCACAAGGGCATGACAATATTTTAAAGCAAAACTGCACTACACAGTAGGATGGAACCAGTTCTGGAAAACATAATAGAAAAACTGTTGGGGAACTGAACTCAGTGGAGTTAAAATCTGCAACTATTAATTGTAGCAACTGGTTCAGCCTTTTTAAATGAAAACCTGGCCTTTCAGACAAACCTAATTATGTTCTTTGGAGAGGTTAAAAGTCTGTTTGGGAAAAGTGATTCAGTGGATGGGACAGATTTTGGCGAGGTGGTTGACTTAGCACATCCTCTTGACAAGTAAGAATATATGATATCAATAGCACACCCTGTACATGTCTTAGGGAGCAGTGAGATTAAACCTCTTCCAAATGAGCAGTCCCTGGGAAGGCACTCAGGGCACATCCCCAGGGAGCCTCAGGGACTGACAGGACATCGAATAATTGTCAATGCTTTTATCAACCATCTGGAAGACGATGCACAACAACCGCTGCCAAAACCTGCAGATGACACCAGACAGGTGGAGCAGTGGCTGACGAGGAGGTGAGGGCAGTGGAGTGGAGAGATTTGGGTGACTGGACTGATATAGATGGAGCGTGTGATCTCAGGCAGCCGACCCCTCTGTCAAGGAGCCAGGAATGCAGCCAACCACTGCAGAGGGAGAACCCCTTATCCTGGAAAGCAGAGCAGGGTGTCAGGAAAGGGTGCTGAGACCGGAGCTGACAAGCAGTCCAACCTGAGTTTCCAGTGTGATATTGCAGCTAAAGAGTCTCATAGGAGCTCTGGATGGATGAAGAGAGGAGCTGCAGACTGAAGTATGGATCAGTTCTGGTTCCACAGATGGTCTTAACCAGACAAATATTTTCCCCTTTGTTGGGTTTTGCTTTTTAAGAAAAAAAACATTGAGAGACTCAAAGAATTTAACCTGCTAATCTCATCCAGAAATCAAGTAAAAGACAATGTCATTATAACATGTAAGCACTTTCAGGAAGAAACGGTGATAGGAAAAACACCTTTAAGCCCTGGAAATGCCCACAACAAGCATGCTGCAGCCTGGTAGAAGGTAGCATACATTTTATCAGTGAGGATGCTTAGTCTTTGGAATGAATTCCAGGGGCAGGATTGGTTCCACATTTCCTGATGCCATCAAATCCAGCCTGGCTTCCCTCCTAGAAGGCTTGATTGAGATCAAGTTGGGCTTTGCCAAATACAAGTTAAACATGGAGCTGAGGGAATGCTAGTCATGGATCCCTGAAGTGCTGGGGCTCAAGAGCGTGTCTCCAGTCTTCCCTTGCAGCCATGAATTCAGGGACTGAGAACTACAAAGTTGAGGAAGAAAACTATAATTTAAAAGGCCTGTTGCCTCTTGGAAGGCACAAGAGGGTGAGAAAGCAAATGAAATATCCTGGGAGGTCTTGGTGACTGCTTCCAAACTGATAAACGTCAAAGAAGCACCTCTATCTTTTCTCTTTTTGCCTTTTCAATACTGTAAGTGAATTAACTTCATTATTTTATAGAGGTTTGTTGGTAGTGATCTTTTTAGCACACTGGCAAGTTGCTCCTGTTTTGATTTTGTTTGTTTTTTGTGAACAGCTACAGTTGGGTTTTTCACTCTTTGTTTCCAAGTGTGTGTTTAGGACTTGCTGAGAACAAGTTAAACACAACAAATGAGTTTTGCACAGAGCTTTGAAAGAGATTAATTCTGTGGTCATTCATTCTCCTCTCTTGGGAAGCAAGTGCTGCTTCTGAGAAAGTTCTGTTGTCATGTTAACTGGCATCCTTGCTTGGTAATGCTTTCAAGACATTAAGCTGAGGACCAAGTGCCTAATCCAGGAAGATAACAACAGAGGTTTTACCCTTAACATTGCCTGCGGATTAGTTCACATATTGATGTACCAGTAGAGATGGAATTGAAGGATACCAGAGAGGAAAAAAGTCACCAAAATCCAACAGGAACTCTGTTTCAAACCTGAGATTAGCAGCTAAAACACACAGTCTGTGGCTCTAGCATGCCAAGAATGAACAGGGCAGGTAGTAAATCTAGAAGAGTCAGTAGGAAGGTTACAAGCTTTGGAATTAATGAACAGCTAAAGAATGAACAAGAAATACAGCTGGTGAAGGAAATAATTTATATAAAACTGATCATCTCATCCCCATATGCTTGTAATAATTCTGACAAGCATTTGATTTTATCAATTATTATTAAGAAAATTATTCCTTTAAGGGCAAAATCTAAGTTTTTCAGGTCAGCTTGATTCTGGGAATCACTGTCACTTACCTGTGGTTTTCACTGTCAGGACAAACTTAATCCCTGGTGTATTTCTCTTGACTCATTGCAGTTATGTTGAAGATCATCTTGGCCTTAGGGCCTTTAGCTATATTGCCAATGGGTTTCTTTAGAGGGATATTTCCCTACTTTGAATGCAATGATTCCAGGCAGTGATTTTCATTTTGCAATTTGGAAGCACTCCTGCATATCTTAAGGAAGTTTTAGTTATTCTGATACTGAAGAAACCTTCTTTGGCAATAGATGACATGTCTAATTTTCATCCGGCTGAAGGCAGGTGTGTGCATGTGCTTCGGTTGTCTGTGGATGGCAGCTTCGAGAGCCATCGCCAGGTGCCTTCCATCCACAGAAAGGTCTGGGAAGGGACATGAAATAGATAACAGCCCCACAAAAGCAGAGTGAATGCCATTCACGTTTCTGATTGACAGAGCAGCATCTTATCTTCCCCCAAAACTTCTGCACCCAACCCTCTGGGGGGTGTGTGTGCATGCTGGGAGGGAAGCCAGTAGCCTGATTTTGTCAGAAAGCTAATTAGAGAGATTATTTTGATTCCTCTAGTGTGGGGAGCAGCTCCTGGTAAGAGCCCTTAGCTTGGAGAAAGACAAAATGAAGACCCGATATACGAAGGACAAGCCTTTCAGCATCTTCCACCCTGGACCTCAGTGTTCATGATTTGCCACCCGCTAAAGGCAAGTGAGTGCCTGTCCAGTGCCCCTACTCGGGTTGCTGGTCCCCTGGGGCCACTAAACCCTGCAGGAGAGGTCAGTGCAAGGGATGTGTCAGCACAGAGCTTTCTCTGCTCTGGTGCCTTTTATCTCAGGAGGTCCTCAGGCAAAAGAAAGGACTACGAACTGGCGAGCGCAAGATGGGGTCACAGCAGTACCTGTTGAGATGGTTTAGCAGTGCTCGCCATTGCCTTGAGTGTCCCAAGAGTTGCCTGTTTCAGCTTGCTTTGGCAGCCACATTATTCCCTGAGTGTTCCAAATCACAGGAAAATAAAATAAAATAAAATAAAATAAAATAAAATAAAATAAAATAAAATAAAATAAAATAAAATAAAATAAAATAAAATAAAATAAAATAAAATAAAATAAAATAAATAAAATAATCATGAAAGCAAGGGCAAGCCTCCTGTTCTTGCTTCATGCAAGACGTGAAACCTACTTATGAACCTGACTGTAACCAGCTTCCAGTTGCTCACCTATAACTTAGCAAAACATGAGGCTGATACTGCAGTTCTCAGAGATTTGTCCCCAGGACAAATCAGGAGACCTGAGAGAGCCTGGGGCTAGGTTCAGACAGGCTGGGAAGTGTTATGGGAAACAGCAGCAGAGAGTGTAGACTATGATGTGAGATACTTCTGAGCTTCTAAACTGAAAAATCTTCCTGCAGGGATTGATGATGGGCATGTCACTGAAAAGCACTCTCTACCTTGTTTTAGTGGGGACCTATGCTCTTACTGTGACCACATCTGGTCAGAAGTGAGAGGAGACCCGTAAATTCTGATGGCTTGTTACAGCTGAACAAGCCAGAGCTTGAGCTCTAGGGTTGCTATAGGGTGCTCCAGCACATGAATATGTATCAGAGGAGAGCATGCTATGGAGGTGCAGGGCTTAGGGGTTAGCTGTTTCTGTCCTTCTGCAGCCACCATCAGCTTTGCACAACAATTGCAGTCATCCAGCAGCCTATGAAGCATAAAACTACTTGAATACAATTTGGATCCACATAGCATGACATAACTTATTTAATTACCATGAAAGAATAAGGTTGATGTGATTTCTGTATAACACAGCTGATGTGCAGAGCTGGTTGCTGATCCGATCATCAGCTCTGGAGATCTCAGCTGTCCCCTGCCTTGCCATCTCCATGTACCTTCCTTGAAAACCAGCTGCCAAAACCCTTGGCCTTAGCAAAGACAAGTGACACAGTCACCAACCTCCACTCATTGCTCTGTCTCCATCTCAAGGAGACCAACTCTGAAGGTTGTTCTGGTATGGAACAGTGGGAAAACCTTAAAGGGTTGGGGTCTGTGTCATCTAAAGCAGCAACTGGCTGACTCAGAGAGCAGAAACCATTTGCTGTGGTGTCTGGAGACCTCTGAACAGCTGCAAAATCCCAGTACTTAGATCTTGGTAAGGTCGCAGTTGCGATGGACTGGGCACATTGCCAGGGTGGAAGATTCCAGGATCAGCAGCCTCCTGGGAACACCTAGCAGCCAACATGAGCTTTATAAAGACACCTGAAAATCCTTGCTCAAAGCTTGTCAGCTTAATGTTAATAACTGGGAGGGAAAGTGTTTGAAGCCACTGCGGTGCAGCCTGTGAGGTGAAGCACAAAGCCAAAATGGAGGAGAAAAGCCAGTGAAATCAGAGAAAATCAGCCATGCCGTTAAAAAGCACAACTAGAAACATGTGCTCTCCCCACAGACTGGACTGTGTTTGCAGGATCACAGAAACACACACAGCAAAAGTAAAAATAGCTTAGGGGACGGTCATTGCAAATTGCAACAAACAACAATTTGATAATATGATTTTAATGAAAAAATCCACAGCACTCAATAAATTCAATATTTGGCCCAAAAGCAGTGTCCAGTAGCCATAAATAAAGCAATCTGCTAATGACTGCGCATTCCATCTCATTTTCCTTGATGTTTTCCATGGTGTCATTCCTCTGAATCACAGCTCTTCTTTTAATCTCATCCTAATCTACACCACTATTAGATGCTGTCCTTTTTCCTTGACAGCACCATATTTGAATGGTCACTAAGCAGGGCCTGCTTCAGAGCCAGTGATGGTGAGGCTGTAATATACAAGTAATATACATACTTGTCTCCTGTGGGTTGACCCCGGAGAAGGCTGCAGAGCACTCCTTGGCTGCACACAGTCACTCACACATAATCAGACATGGGTCATCCAGAGTCAGAACCACCCCTGTGGCCTCTAACAGATTCTGCACTTGGGATTTGGTTGGCTCCACAGGTCTGACATATCATGACAGAGACATTTCTTCTTCAACACAGCTCGTTTTGACTTGAGCTAATGAGAGATGAACCAATCAATGGCAGCAAGTTGGCTGCTGCGGGACAAGGGAGGGCATCTCAGGTTCTCCCCTTAACGAGTTTCACATTTGGATTTTCTTAACTGAGAAGAAGAGATGAAGGAGAGTTCATCATCACAAATGTCTTGCCAGTGATATGAAGAACTGTTTGATATAACCTAATATAGT
The DNA here is from genome assembly GCA_013400555.1 of Jacana jacana. Lineage (NCBI taxonomy): Eukaryota > Metazoa > Chordata > Aves > Charadriiformes > Jacanidae > Jacana > Jacana jacana. The sequence continues at coordinate 612,617 of VZTM01038472.1, read as the reverse complement.
TGCTTACCTGGCAAGACACCAGCGAGTTGCTTATCCCCTGCACCGAGAAGTCACTAAGCAGCTGCTCATGTCTCCCAAACAAAAATCTTCACTTTTTTTTACAATAAAGTCAGGGTTTCCAACAGATCAAAAGCACTTTGGAGCCACTTTGTGTCTTCTGCTGCACACTGGGTTTCTGCTGGGACCTTGTTTCTGTAGGGGTTGTCCCCACTGTGCTGCACTTGCATGGTCTTTAGTGTGGCATCATCAGGAGTGTTGGGAGATGATTAACCCTTTTGTCACCACTAAACCACAATGGGAATATCTTCTTCTTTTTCTCAGTCATTAAGGTTTTGCATACTGGAATTATAAGCCTTAAACAAGGAAGTTTTCCAGCAGGGTGCATACCCTTGAGTCTTTCAGTAGAATGAGCTTTTTGAGTGTCCATAATCACAGAGCATATGACAAACCACAATAGAAGCCTCCTTAATTTTAACTTCTTTTGGCCTAGGTTAGGTAGGACCTGAAGTCAGGGCTTGAGACAAGCTCAGATCTACTTTGCCATTACCATAAAATCGCATTCTGGAGGAGCTTTGCCATTCAGTGTTGCTGCATCTGCTTCATTTCTCTTCAGGTTTCCAGCTCAAACTTCTTCCTATTCTGTCCTGTTTTCTTATGCAACTTTATAAGCTGTGGTAGGTGGAGATAAGGAGGCCAAGTCCTGAAATGATCTGTCTGCTTTTGTTTTGCAACCTCAGTGACAGCAAATATTAATGTGCGTGTGTTCACTGCCCAACTTGTCTGACCGCTACGCTTTGCCTTTTTGGTGACAAGCAAAAACCTTCCACACATTGACTGATTCCTCAAACAACACAGAAATACGGTCAGTTTTGTTGTAACTCCCTAGACGTGCCTTCCTCTCTGTACTCCTCCGTCTGTTGTGCGCATCAAGGATGTTCCAGGACCAGCATTTCCCTTGTGCCAGGCCCTTCCTGGACTGTGGCTGTGTTGCACAACCATGCCCTACGGATTGAGGCAAGGATTAAAGGTGTCCAAATTATTAGGAAATCAGAGCAGTGAAAGGTCAGGGATCTTTTTATTGTCTCTTGGCTGCAGTAGGTGGTTGCTGAAAAATCACAAATGCACTTTGAAAACAAGGGGTAGTGAGGTGCAGCTTTCCAGAGCACTTGTTGGCATTCATGCCTGTTAGAGAACTATTTACAAGCATGGCAAAGTGTTACTAATCTCTGAGCTATTTAGAAAGGAAGTACCTCTAGGATCTTCTCATTTGTCTCCCCTGTTTCTTCAACACCACTGAGTCATCCTGAGTCTCCTCCCCTTCTGAAAAATTGCTTTCCTGAGCTCCCGGAAGAAAGAAAAATGCCCCCAGACAGTGAAACAATCAATACCAAAGTGGGTTGGTCTCCTCCTGCAAGCTCATGACCTAATAAGTGGGCAAAAAATCTTGGAGACCCTGGAAAGAAGAGGTCAGTTTAGAGGCTGCCTGAGGATTCAGATGCTCTCAAGGCCCAGAATAGGAGGTCTCTTATCAGAATCTGGAGTCCAGCTGGAACAAATCTGGACTTGACCCTTCTCAAAAGTTTGTGTGTGTTTGGATGGAAGTTCCTGATTCAGACAAATCTCTGCTTTCAGACAGCCCTATGGAAGACCGGGCTGCCAGTTGGCTTTGCAAGGCCTTGCTGGATGTCCAGTTGTGTCTGAACTTTCCCTGTTTCCTTCCCCTCCGCTCCAGTATGCCTGTCTACATCTGGCTTCAAACTTAGCCCCAGATGTATTATGTTGCAGCTTGGTTCCTGGGATGCTGTTGCAAATGGCCAGAAATTATGAACAGGATTCCCAAAGGAAGGCACACTGAAGAAAGAGCTGAGAGAAACTTCACCATTGCTATTTAATTTTTTTCTGAGCTCATATGTCTTGCATTGCTAGAGTTTCAGAGAAAAAGGAAGTGTGTACAAAGGCTGCCTTGAACAACAGGAGGATGCTGGCTCAGACTGTGAAGGGTGAAAAGAAGAAGTAGGCACTCTGGGAGAACTGGTAAAGATGAGGTGGGTGAAGGAGGTGCTCCAGCGCCTAGTTTGTGTGTACCAAGAACAGCAAGCAGCGATAAGAAGACAGATGGGTTAGGCAGTGCTTGAAGAACAGACGTGAAATGAAAGATGACATTTGTGGAGAAAAGGAAAAAAGGATTTTCTCACAGTAGGATAATTTTGAAGTGCAAACACCAAAGGATGGTGTCCCTGCTTCCAAACATAACCTGACATGTTTGCTAAGCAGCTAGAAAGCCAGAGCTCCCGAGCACTGATCCTCATGTGGCACTAACTCCTCAACCAGAGCACCTACTAATTGCAGGTGCTGCAGGCAGTTTTCAAAAGCTAATATAAAAACATGGACCAGGGTCCTCAGAACTACAGAGAAGCAAGTCAGGCTTGACTCAAGGGGATCTGAGAGCATTCAGTGTTTAGTATCTCTGGCCAGCTTTTGACCATCTGAGAATTGGAGTATGTCTCATCTGCCACACATGATACTAGGAGGTTAATAATGGTATTTCATGTCTAAGGTCTTCTGACAGAAAGCTGCTGCCACGTAACACAATGCATTATTCTACCCTAAAGCCAAAGTCTCCTCCACCCAAATAAATACGTATTTGTGTTGCCTGCCTCCCATTTTTAATCTACCAGCAATTCTTACCAGAAAAATAACAATAAATAAAAATCTCTGGCCATTTAGTTGTGCCAAGAGCTTGGCTAATTGTCAGGATTCTAGTATGTCGCTACAGATTTTGGCAGACGTGTGTTAAGAAAATGATGCAACCTCATTCCTGGGAACCAGTGCGATGGAAAGCGCTTCCAGCTGATTCGAATTGTTTATTCTAGGTGAAAGTTTGCAACATTTCCATTTGGTTTCACCACCGTGAGCTTTGCCAGGTCTTTTTCCCAGGCAATGAATGCTTTCTCATTTCTCAGCTTGATCTCCTATTTACGTGCTTAGTTGCTACATTGCCTTTATTACTCTGGAAGGCACATACTTGGTGAAGAATGGGTGGATTTAATCTTGTGAGAGGTGCAACACTTTCTTCTCCTCCTGACTTCAGCCAGACTGCAGCAGCAAACACCCATCAACATGAACAGAGGATTTATGGTCTTGAAGAAAGTTAGATTATGTCAGAAGAATGGCCAAAGCCTGGGCGGGAATGCATTAACCATTATTATTACATTTCTATGCAAGTATTTAACCTGTTAGTGCTTTCACGAAACAAGGAAATGCACAGAAAATGCTCCTTGCATGGCTCTAGAGCTTAGAGCAGCTTGGCCCATGGTGTTAAGCAGAACCTGAAGCCTTGCAGAGCATCGACCTGAAGAGATGAGGCCAGACCAACCTTCTTAAGAAAACACGAGCCAACTGTAGACAGGGATTCCTCCCTCAGCTCGAGCAAGGCCTGCATAGGGGCTGAAAGTGTACTTCCAGGAACATATTGCTCTGTTTTCAGCCTAAAACAACTATTTCCTCATTCTCTTTGTTCCTCTCTGTCATTTCTTCTTTCTGCAGCAGTATAACGAAGTTCCACTTTGAAATTAATCACATTTCAAGCGCTCATTAGATTAAGGAACTGACCATTCTGGTAAGACTCACACTGACTAATTGCAGGTGCTGGTTAAATTTCCCCAATAAAACTACAAAATCAAAGCCGATCCTAGCTGCCATTCAAATTCTGGGGATCTGAGGAGCTTAGAAGATTCAGTTAGGGTGGCTTTCTAAAATCTCTCACAAAAATGTCCTAGTCCATAGCAGCCTGGCTGAGAATTTGACCTTCTATTTCCAAACACAGTAGGGTCATTGGCTGGCCAGGTCATCTAGGACTAGAATTTCCGACTGACTTTTAGGCTGAGCCATTGCTTAAAATATCAGTGTCTCAGAAGGAAGTGTCGCTGTGGACAATATATAGTCAAGTCAAGGTATACTCCCTCTGTTAAAGAATCATGGTTAGGATATAGATGCTGAAGTTGGGCCACTTCCATAAGCTAACATATAATTCCTAATAACCCAGGTGTCATTGAAAATTCAAAAATCATCAGATCCCTTTTACATTAAATGTGCCCCAGAAAGCTTTCTACTTTGTTTTTCCCCATTGTACTTATAGGGAAAATAATGAACCCAGAAATGCCGCTTTTCCACGACTACATGTAGGTGACTTGGGTTCTTTTTTTGATGAAAGACGGTCTCGGGGTAAAGCACCAGTGTGAGCCTCCAGAGAGTGTATGTGAAGCCCTAATTTGATGCCACGTTTCCTGGACAAGTTCCACAGCTGTGAGACGGTTGTGTTCCCCACCTGCGCAACAGGAGCAGCAATCTCTTCGTGCGATGCTATCTCTTGCCCCGCTTTGGAGAGAGGACTCTGAAGGAAATTCTGCCATTTACTATGACTTTTCACAGAGCATGTCGCAGGGCGGCTTCGGTCTCCGTTTCCGCCGTTTAATAATAAACCTGCTGTTTATTTTGCGGGGCTCATTTCCTCGACAGAGCACCAAGAAGATGTCACGAATATTTATGTCTTATACTCACCTTCCCCACAGTGCCCTGTGTCCCAGGCACCGACAGCCCCAGCGAGGCTGGGAAAACTGCAGCATGGCTCTTGCTGCAATGAGGCAGAGGCAGATCCAGGCACTCCCGGCTTTCTAGCACCTGTGCCTCAACCACAAGGCCAAATTAGCACTGAAGGGACCTGTATTTTACTGCCCCCTTCTTCTGCATTAATTAAAACACATCGCTGCGCATTTAAGCAATTTAAATGTTTTGGAAGGAATCTCGGGACGGCCAAGGGCGTTCAAAGTGACGGGAAGGCTGGCAGCTTGCCGTTGGGCTCGCTGGCTGGCCTGTCTATCACCAGCACACGTCATGCATTACAAAACTGAGAGATCTCTGCAGACCCAGCGACAACGCTGCAGTTTAAGCGGAGAGCTCAAGGCTGAAGTCAGAAATCCCTGGTCTTCCTCGGGCTCCATCACACAAACTGGCTGCCAACGTCTCGGCTGATCTTTTTTCAGTTTTCACTTCTTTTTTTCTTTAACACCTCTCGCCTATGAAAAGCTGGTGGGAACTGTGACTGTAACTGATTCTCCAACACCACAGTGTCTGATGGAAAGCCCCACTAGCCCTGGGTATTAGGGTATATGCCTTCCTCTTGGGGATTTCTTTTTGAGCTATCCAGGGCAAGAAAGAGGGGATTAATAGCCCCTCAAATAAAAGTCAGGACTTGCAAAGAGTGTGTTTTGCCCTTGAGGTCATACTGAAGTTCAGGGTATAAGTGAACCTTCCCCCAAAGGTCTGTTTGCCTTTCTGTCACCTATCAGTCGGCTGCAGGAGGCTGCAGGAAAAGGGACCTCAGGTGACCTCCGGAGCCACTTGGGCACTGTGGACTCCAGGCAGCAGACAGCTGACTACAGTCTAGAATGGAAATGAAGGACTAATTTGCCTAGGGACATTCTCTTTTGTATTTTAAAGTAATGCAAAGTGTCTTTTCACTTTCAGCTCTGGATTTGAGGCCCAAGATGAGGAGTCACCCCTATTAGATCCACACCATCACAATTGTAACATCAAAACAAGCACTGGATTAAAAATAAACACAGCAGGCATTCACTGACATGATTAAAATGTATACATATGGGTGAGGTCATTTTAATAAAGGCCTTCTGCCCAGACATATGAATTTGTTACCATGGCCCTAGGCTCAGAGCAGGAACACTATACATCCACAACTACCTGCGCTTGTGCAGTTGCATCAGCCTGGGCTCACTGGCTGCTCAGAACATCTACCACAAGTGTCCTTATCTCATTCATGTGCATTGACCTTCCCTTAACCTTCACAAAGACTAGAAAAATCACAGCCATGGTGTACCACATTAGCAGGACATCTCTGATCTCCATTGGGCTGCCATGTCAAGGTCCTCCATCTCCTCTATCAATCTTCTGAAGGCATGTTCTGATGCTGTTTGGAAATAACTCAGTGAAATTAATTCCTTTGTCCTCTCTGTGTGCCTGGAAAAGGCTCTGTAAGTTAAGGGAAAGTAAACTGGACTTTCCAGAATGACACGAAAAACTGCAAAGCCATTTATGTCCATCTACACACTAATGAAAATCTTCTGTATGTCACTGGAAAAAAATAATCCAGGATTTCTTAAAAGCCCTGACCTTATGTGCCTTCCTAGGTCACCCGGCACCTCCCACTGTGATCTGCCAAGACTCTACAACTCAGATGAAACACCACTGTCTCAAGCAAGCTCCTGTAACAAGGCTGGCACATGAGTCCCACCATCTCCTACATTTTGAGTACCACCCCATGAGTGCTGCCGAAGCCAGTTACACCGGGCTACAGTCCCCAGTTCTGCACGTAAGGCACCCAGATGGTGCTCCAGAGACAGACCTTCTCTGGGAAAGGATGTAGAAGGAATACCCCCTGTTGGTTTTGGTCCCTTGGTCACAGGCCTGTGAATATCCTGCCTGCAGAGTCCCTGCCTGACTCTGGAGCAGTGCTGGGCAGACAGATGTGTCACTGTGAGGATCCCAGTGCTCCCCAGTACTGCAGCAAGGGGTACAACTAGGATGTTCATCCTCAGACTGAGATGCCTGCTGCAAACTCAACAAATTATTTTTGTACTATTCATCATATTGATGACTCCTATTCTGATGCCCAGAGGAAGCTTCAGCCTGCTCCCTCTTACCAGCAGACAGAAACAACCATGAGCTGCCTCCAAAGGAAATTTCCTCTTCCTGGAGAGGGAAGAAGTAGGCTTGCATTAAATATCATTCAGAGTCCAGTGGAGCTTTATTTCCTTCCCAACGCCCAAGAGCTCTTTGGAAACGTCTCTGTTTGAGATACTTCTGAATCCTGCAACATGCAGGAAAACGAAGCTGCCAATGGCTTTTGCAAAGTCCTGAACCACAGAAGCAAGGAGACAACAGGACCTGTGTGTCCCCTCCTTGCAGAAGATGTCACAAAAGACAGAAGTCCTAAAAGAGGCCACAGAAGACATACATCTGCCCTGAACAGTGAGCGAACGTTTCCAAACAGGACACATATCGTAAATAGGGCAATGTTCTGGGGCAGGAGGACCACAGCTGGGGAGCCAGGACAGCCTGTGCCAGTGATACGCAATGTGGGGACACAAAACCTCTGCACAGGCAGAAAGAACAGAGGCACCCACTACACACAGAGAGGTCATATGACAAAACCAGAGGTGCAACATGGGTGTCTGGAAGTGCAGCACACCACCTCCCCCTCAGCTGGCAGCACTACTCTTCCCTTCCTGGCCACGGGAGACAGGTGATGACCAAAGGTCTGGGCCACATCCTGGCCTGATTTCCCTCCTCTGACTCCCATGGTGTTTGCACTAATGGACCTTGGCCTAAAAAGTTTACCCAAATCCTATCTGCATTCTTTGATCTTCCAGGCTCAGACTCACCTTCTCTGCAGGATACACCTTCTTGGAGGATTTTTACTGGTCTCTGCTTTGGTATGAGCCATAAATTACCCCGGGAAAAGACTGCTTTGCTGATGTGTATTTTCAACCTCAGTTCCATTTTAATGTATGATAATATAGGTGGTACTGTTCCCAGCCAGAATCCAGAAGGAGTGAGATGATTAAAAATAATTCATCTTACACTGAATTAAACAACTGAGAGCCTCAGGAATGGTCCCATTTGAGTTCAGCACAAATCATGGGTGACAATCTGGGTCAGTTTTTATTGGGCACGCACCTTTTTGCCAGCCCTAAATCTGCCAGCCATCAGATAGGTTTAATGAGAAGGGACAACAAGGAGACAAAAAAGGTCAGTCTCTGCTCAAGAAGGTGGTGGAAGAAGAAGGGGAGATGGGGCAGGGGAAGGCGGAATGTCCTGGCAAACATGCAGGAGGTGACGTTTCCCCAGGCGAGGGACTGACAGCAATGCACCAGGTTCTTCAGAAAGCAAACCGGCTGCACCTGGAGCCCATTCTGCTGTTTGCTGAGACTCAACAGCCCGGACCACTTGTGGTTTCCTCTCTGAGTCTTGCCTCTGCCCACAGTGACACACGGAAAGTGAGGGAATGGAGACAAGACACGCCTGCCACTTTCTGACCAGCCGAGGCATCAGGGGCACAGTGCTGCTTTGACCACCATTCCACCAGGAAAGCTGCAGCAGGTTCCTCTTCCAGCTCCCTCTGCTGAGCCAGAAAACCCTCCATGCATGCCTCTGCCCCATGCCAGGAGGTCTGGGTGCTGCATTCCCCTACCTTGGATTAAACCACCTCACTTCCCCCTCCCGGAAATAACACGAGTAAGAGTAAGAATGACTCATTTGTGCATATGAAGGCATGCATACTCTCACACATGAGCACATCTTACATGTTGAGAGCCCAGGGCAAAAATTTCACTCAGCTTTTGAGCTCCTTGGTTCACACGATTCTGTGAGGTTTAGTGGGAGGAAAAAAAATATATATAAAAAATCAGAACCCTTTCAAAATAGTAAAGAATTTTAGCAAAAGTAGAAATCAAATCCTGTTACCATGTCTCTAACTTGAGAGAAATCATTCCTCCTCATGTCTGCTCTTGCATTCATGTCCCCCACAGTCTCAAACCCATGTGACTTTGTTCAGTGTCCTGTGAGCCAGGAGCTGGTTTGCTCAAGGACTGACCCACAGGTGACTCCTTCAAATACAGCTGTGCCACATAAATCCTAACCACTGCTCTTAGGCTGGGAAATAGGTAGATTGTTTCTTTCCCTGTCTCGTAAACAGCTCCTCTGACATGGTTCCTGGCCAGTGATGCTGATAATGGACACTGCACACATTCCTGTGCCATCAGCTTGAGGCTAAGTGGAGGCAGCAAGAGACATTTGCCTGGACATGAAGCTTTAAAAACTCATGGTCTCCCACAACAGTACCTGGAAAGACACAACATCCCAACAAAAGGAGCTTCAAGGCCTTGTGAAGCTTTGTGGTTGCGTCTGGTATTTCCTTGTCCCATTCTCCACTGGGTTGAATGAAATCCATCATTGAATGACTGCATGGGGAACATGGAGGTATGACCTGCACCAGCCATGGCTAAGCACATCTGGAGCTATAGATCCCCATTTCCCATCACAGCTGAGGTCATGTGCAGTTCCCAGCTGCAAGCAGCAGAAGACGATGGAGTTGGAACTTTGGCCACCAAAAGACACCAACTAACCCCACTGTTCTGCGGTGAGGAGTTCAACCCTGCTGTCATTCCTGTACTCTACCTTAGCATGTGGGATTGTACCACTCCAGGCATCCTTCAGCCAGCAGAACCCAACATGACACTGTGGTGGGTCTTGAAAAAAGGGAAAACCTTTCAGTTAAAGCTGCCAGCAGAGCTGAGCATGTGGATAAGTCTTGCTCCCCAGGGTTCTTGCAGTACAGAAGGAAAATCAACTGTTCACCACAGTGTTGTTGTGACCAGCCGTGACAAACATCCTGAGGCTGCTGTGTCTGGTGCAAGAGTCATCAGGTGGCATAGCCTCATAAGAGCAGCTGCTCCCTTTCTCTTGGGTCAAAGACCCTTTCTCCACAGCAGCCCCCACAGCCACTGTTCGTGCCCTGGCAGTGTGACATGATGCATTTCGTCAGCTATTGGGAGGATGTTAAGCTCAGTGATACCCATTCCAGCCAAGCTACATTGCTTAATAAAGAGCACGGTAATTACAGATATCAGCTGCAGAGGATTAAGGTTGCCTTCCCCCTCTAGTGTATTTTAGCCTCTACCTCTTTTGCTACATTTTCTCTGCATCTCTGGCCTTGCTTCCTCAGGACTGCTCGTACTGCCTCTCTCATGAAGAGCAGGGTAGCTGTGTGAATGGTAGAACTGCAAAGGAAGGAAGTGGTGTTGCTGATTCAATAGAGTGTGCTTTTCCTTCTGAGTCAGTACAGAAGAACTGTCTCACTGGGGCTCAGAATGTATTAGAACAAGAAGTCCTGCCCCATGTGTGTGGGGGCTTGTGTTTTAATCTCTCTAACCTAGAAGATGGAAAGGTTGCACAGAAGGGATTTTAGCTACATTGAAAGTTACTAATGTCCAATTAAAACTGTAGAGTCGCTACAGCAGGTCACTCATCCACTGCCCTCTTTGTGGGCCTACTGTGATATGGGGATACACGTAGCAATCACAGGGCATGAACCTGCTTCTAGAAAGCAAAATGTGTCAAGAAGCACTATTGCTGAAGGCCAGGTATAAAACATTGTTGGATTGTGTGAGTTCCAGCCTGGAACTTCAACCTGGACTCCATGAAGAAGCAAACAGCAGAGAGCAGGTCAGAGGCAGCTGGGAAGCTGGGGAGAAGACATGAAGGGCAAGGATATAAAGCTAAATTTCCAAAATTTTCTGCACCAGATCAGAAGTAGGAAGCCTGTAAGAAAATCTGATGTTTGCTGGACCATTCAAGGCAAATACTAAAGAAAAGGAAATCACATAGCAGCTGAATTATGACTTCAGTTCAGACTTCATCCCTCAGAATATAACCAGGTGATATCTGGTTCCATCAGGAAGAGATGATCTGCTGGTATACTGAAAACTAAAAGAAGAAATGCTGGAACCAACTCCAGCTCAGGAGGATAAGTCACAGCAGCCATAATGCCCATTGGGAAGATTCAGTGGGAGCTTTATAGTGAAAGAGCCAAGATGCCTTAAAGATTTGCAGGGATGCAATTCCTGTATTATGGGTTGAAAGATAGCAAATGTTTTTATTCATATTTTTGTTTACGATATTATTAAAACCATGAACCAGCCTCCAATTTCAAAGTTTCATGCACATTTCTAGAGAACACGGGCCCAGGCTGGAGGAAATCCGGGTAGTGTCCTCTTTCATGCTACTTTCTGTTGAGCTCATTTCACCTCAAAGACTTTGAGTGAGCCTGAACCCTATACTGAAAGCAAAACTCTAGCCAGCATAAAGGTAAGGCAATGGAAAGTGATTGCTCAAGCCACTGTGAACTGAAACTGCCATGTTTTGCACCGTGCAGGTGTCAGAAACCCACTGAGTTTACATTACAGCAGCACAGGACTCTGGCTTCCAGCTCTGAAGCTATTGTGAGCACAACAGACTTCTCCATAAACTGCTGAAAGCTGCCTGTGCACCACAAATTATGATCTTGGAAACCTGTATCCCAGCTGCTAGGTGACCTCCTGAGAGGTCAGTGCCCCATACATGCAATTGTGTGGGGTGTCTAATTCTCTCCTGGGCTCTTACACCAGTCTGCTCATCGTGTTATTTCTGAGCTTTTCACTTTGGGCAACAAATACCTGTAACACACCGCCTTGTCTTCATTACTCCTGGGATGTGGGCGAGAAAGAACAGGAATTTGCTTTGTACATTCCTAATCTCTGTCCAGTTCTTGATTTCAGGGTAAGGATCATGGGCCAAAGGATCCCACAGCTGTGCTTCAGCCTGGTAGACCTCTGTCTCTCTCAGGTACAGCTCAAACTTCTATTGTAATAGCTCTTTTTCGCTAAGGAAATCACCAATCTGAGTTTCACGCCTCTTTAAAATAGTCTAGGCCAAGGTTGTCTCAAAAAAAGAACGTCCCAAGGATACAGCTCCAGGGTTCAAACCTGATTCAATAGCTGGCTGTCTTTCTGTAAAGTGCTTTTGGTGCTCTGCTGGAACAATATGGGGCCTGAAATTAAGTAGAACTCTTTGGCAAACATATATTAAGCCGCAGCTGAAATACACTGCTCCCAAGGCTTTCTCAAAATGAAGCAAGGCAGTCCTAGACTTGAAACTCATTATATTTATACAGTTACCTTCCCGTTCTTTATTCTCCACTCAACTCTCCTCTCTCATTGCGCTCTTAAATCACATTTTGAAACACCAGCGTATGTGTGTGCACAGGGACGCACAGGCAGAGCCCTCAGGAAGGCTGTTACATTGCAGCACTCCGTATGGTTTCATGATATGAATGTGTTGCTCTATGTGCTGCTGCAGGAGCCCCGCACGGCAGGGATCCAGCCCGGCCAAGAAGTCATAACGAAAAAGGGGAAATCACAAAAAGAGAAAGCTTGACCTCAGCTGCTCCTCTGCGCTTCTGACAGCCACAGCCTGGGCAGGTCTGTGCACCCCAGCCCACAGCACTGCAGCTGCAGCTGACCAAAACCTGGTCTTAACCAAGAGGACAGCGGTCCCCCAAGAGAGGCATATTTCAGCTTAGTATCTGATGGCAACCCTTTCACTGGTTGAAAAACCCCAATGCATTGAAACCGAGCCCTGCCCCACCACACACCTGCCCTGCTGCAAACCCAGACAGCCAGATCCGCTTGCCTTTTCTGGGAGCTGGAAAGTGCCTTTTGAAAAGTGAAACCTTGACCAGGCTGAGCAAAAGGAAGACAAGACCTTTTGTCTGCACTGCTATTCTGAGCCCGGGGAAATGCATCTGTCGTGTATGGCTGTTTTCTTCCCAATCCCTTAACTTTGCCTCTTCAAAATGCTTAAATAAAAACTCATTCACTCTGGAGGGGATGACATAGAGATCAGTGTAGGCACAGCTCACAGTTGCAGGACACAGGACAGACTCTTATTTGGTTATGCCATTACCAACTATAGAGCTGCACAAATGTCTCCCAAACACCAGGTGTTTGCTGGGTGCTGGTGGAATAAATTCATAGGTGCAAGGGAATGACCAGCCCCACTGACTAAAGAGCTGTTTTCCTTCAGAGAACAGAAAGGATGAAATGTGGGGTCTGCACAAGGCTTTACAGTGGCCACAGCAACTGCAAGGAGGGACAGGGAATGCAGGAAGGAGAGGTGGCTCTGCAGCCTGCCCACCCTCGTGGTACCAAACTGGACAGCAAATATGGCTTCTACCATCAGAAACAGCTTTGCCATCCAAAAATCCAGTGTGGGAGGTCAGGCAGATGGGTAGAGGCAGCAGTTCTCAAAGGATGGAGGTCTGAGAGTAAGCCAGGGGCCAGAGGAGGACAAGTGTGGTCAGGAGCAGGGAAACTGTCCAGTAGGAGATGGTGGAGAAATTATCCCAGAATAGGGGTGGAGGAAGATGAACTCTTCTGGCAGTCAGAGAAGCACCCTGCTTCCAGCAGCTTAAAGTAAAAGCATTGCAGGGCCCAAAAGGATGCCCCCAGCAGCCATTCCCATCAGTGTCCCAGGTTCGGCAGGTCTCTGGAATGTGTTTCTCACCCACATTCAAAAGAGTTTGGCTTGTTTAGTCTAGCAAAACTAAGGAGGAGAGGGCATAGCTTTGTTGTCTGTAAATATACCAGAGGCATGAACACTGGGGTGGGAGAAGAGCTATCCAAGCTAAAAGATCCTGTTGGCATGAGAACAAATGGGGGATCAGTTGCTGTATGAAAATATTTGGGATAAAAATTAGGAGGAGGCTTCTAACAGGCATGAAGTTTGGCAACACCTCCCTGCAAGGAACAGGGGCTCCAAGGGATGGCACTGGTTTAAGGATGAAGCTTGAGTCCTTTTTGGAAAAGATTATAATATGTTGGATGAGAAGGGGACTGGGATGTCTTCTATAGCTGGAATAATGGCAGAATAAATGGCAGGGAAAATGGAAAAGCAAGAACTGGAACTAAACTCTGTGGAGGAGGTTTTCACAGAGAGAAGAGGAGAAAGTGTTTCCAGACAGGGAATGGATAAGGCACACTGGAGAGGGAAAAAGAGGCCAAGAGCTTTTTGAAGCACAGGTGAAACATCTCCCACTTTGTCAACAATGTCTGAGCTATTGTCCCTCTGTTGAGGTGGCCTGTCTTTAACCATACACTCTCTGCCTGGAAGGCAGTGCTGGTTTGTCATCAGGAAAAAAAAAAAGAAAGAAAGAAAAAAAAAGAAACTCATTGCATCCAAAGCATTTCTATCTTCCCATTACTGCTGTTTGAAACATCTAGGAGATGTCCCAAGAGACGTTCCTCCTAGATGAGACCAGAAGATTTCCATCACGTCTGAGACAAAGCAGGAAGATTAGGGAAAATGGCAGTCTGCAAAATAATTTCTGACAGCTTCCAACTGGGACTTCTTCCTCTGTACCCATCTAGTTACAAGCCTAAAAACCTCTGCAGAGAAGAAACCCATAGGTTTGGGAGAGCCCTGTGCATGTGGGAGCAGGGAACTTCTCCAGTGGGGGATAGATGGATGTGGGCACACACCCCTCTGTACCCAACCTTATCATTGCATCTGACCCAAAGTCCTGGGATGGGAAATAAAAACTTCTGCTTCAGGAAACACACTGCGTCCAGGAAAGGGGTCCCAGGTGGCAACATCTCTTCTTTAGCCCAACAGCACCATCTCCTCTATGACTGAGAGAAAGTCCTCTGATGGAAAGATTTTTGAGGGGAAACCACAGCATTTTGGAAACTGCAACCTGCCTAGGAAGAAAAACAGTTTCAAAGCACTACCCCAGACCAAATCCCCCACCTATAGGCGAAAGACATATTGATATATTTTTCCATGCTTGCTTTCTTTAAAACACAGATCCAAAGCCAGGATACACCGGGGATGGGAGAGTGTGCAGCCAAACAGCCTGGCTGTTATTTCTGGGGAGAGAGCAGCACGCTCAGAGGTATTAATCTGTGAGTGGGAGGGAAAGCGAGAGCTGGGAAATCCGTGCCTGAGTCTGTATCTGTGTTTCCGCATATGCATATATAAAAATATACACACACACAGAAAACAAAACAAAACAGTCCATTGCACATGGTCCTCCCCCAGCAAGAGGGTGAGAGAACAAACAAGCGGCAGAGGTTAACCATGCCACCATACCTACCACTGGAGAAAGATCAGATCCCATGGTGATGAGGTGGTGTGAGAAACCCTCCAGAGCAGGAGGCAGCTGTAGACCCCTCCTGAGGCAGGAAGGTCCCCAGCGTACAGGCACACCAGCTGCTCTCCCCCATTGGTGGGGAAGTGTCTGTAATGTCCTAGTACCAACGTCAACTCTAAGGGACAGATCTGAGCTCCCATGGAAGAAGGGATGGGCCAGGAGGAGGGCTTCAGGGTGGCTCTTTCACAGAGAGCTGCAGCAAAGCCTGGAGGCAACCCACAGCCATGCAGACTTTGAGCACCATGCCAGCCCCAATGCCAGGAGGTGTGTGCTCCTGCACTGCCTGCAAAGAGAAGAAGTGAGAGAGAGACATCTTCTAGCCAGAATAAGCAAAGATAATAAATGGACCTGTTTCTCAGTTAGATATATTTTTTTGTCTTCCAGAAGAGTATAAATAGCTTTGATGTGAACAAGAACATGGGCCTTCTCTCCCGAGCTTCCCCTTTAGTGTTGTTTTGTGTTTCCTTGTCCATCCCAGGGCAGCAGTGCTGAATGCTGATAAGGCCGAACTTGGACAAGCCTCAGGCAGACAGTTGGTGTAATTTGACTTTAAATGATACTTAATGATTTGTTTTGAGTATTGGGTTGGGGTGAGCTGGGGTATTTGTTGTTGTTGTTGATGATGCTTCTCCCCCCCCTCTTTTTCAACTAATTAGATTGAATTTATTTTGGCAAAGGACATGATTAGTGGGGCTGGGCTCCAGATGGTTGGGCGCTGAGCCGCTCGCTGTAAATAACACTGGATGAGCAGTGCTCTTGCATGAAAAGCTGGGCAGCAAAAAGTCCAGGTCACCAAATCAGAGCACCCCAATAGCTGGCTTGGGAAGGCTCCATGGGAACCTTACCTGAGCCTTTTGGATAAGGCACTGTCTTGTCTCTTTTTGGAAATCTCCTGACATCGACTTTTCACTTCTGCCAGCCAACCACTTGCAGAGCATCTCTCGCCTGGCTGCTCCTTCATCTCTGAATTGGTCCAGCTAAACCCCAGCATTGAGCAGGACAGAGCTGCTCTCTGTCCCACAGGACCAGTCATAACCAGGCCTGCTGCGTCACCACTATGTTGGCCAGACCCCTGGACATCCTTCAAATTCCTTATATGGCTCTGTGTGAAAGTGACAGCAGTGTTTTGGGGAAAGAAAACTTCTATGAGTAAGCAGATCCTACAAAGAAATCTGGAGAAATTTTCAAAGCTTTTCCCAATCTGAGACTTTTCAGTGTTTTCCTAAGAAATAATGCTTTTATCAAAGCAATGCCCAACTCCTTCTTGCTGTGAAACCTTATCAATTGCCTTCTCTAACACACTTTCAAGATCTTCAATAAGGGAAAAAATGAAAGAACAAAGTCTATTATTATTTTTACTGTCTCACTATTTAAGAAACACTTAGGGAATTGCAAACTAAATAGCAATTCAACATTTTACTTTAGCTTAGGAAAGCGAGCATCTGTTGGGAATGTCTTATACTTTAGTACAAAGCTGATTATTGATACATTTAGTAAGTAACAAATAGAATAGGATATTCCATTCTATATTCTAAACCTAAACAACAGGTTTACTATGGATTTAATGTGACAACTGTATTAAAGCTAAGGGGCAGACTCAGTGCAGCATGAAGAAATTATGAAGTATTAAAACGTCTTTGAGCTGAGCATTTCATGTCTTTGAATTTGGCTCTCTCTTTTCACCTCTCAGTGCCCAGTTCTACTCCGGTGCACAAAGGGGATGTGTGCACATGGGGTTGCCTGGGGAGTCTCAGTCACTCGCAGGAGCACACAACAGCAGACACACCTGAAAGTGGCATCCACATATGGGGAAATAAACCCCATTTCAGTCCATGTCCATAGCCCAGCTCTGCAAGCTCACATCTCTGTGTCGGAGGGTTCGCAGGTGCAATCGCAGGTGCAAACCCAAGATCCCTGTCCCTTTCCTGAGCACTGGCCCAGAAGTCCTCCTGAGATGTACATGCCTTGTCCATTGAGCAATCTCAGACTCTGCTCCCTGGACGGTTTGCATCATAAATCCTCACACCCAAAGCAGGGCGCTGGCTCTACTCAAGTCTGAGAGCTCTGCAGTTCTTGCAGAACTCGAACCTGTTTGGCGCTATCATGTTATCCAAGCTCTTCTTCATGGAGGGACAGGCATACCAGAGCATGCTACAGCTTCATCCACAGGTGGACAACCCACAGACAACCCTTCCTAAGCAGAGGATGCCCCTCATGTAACTCAGCTGCAGTTCTGGGGTGCAGCTAAGCTAATTCCAGCCACATGGAGAGGAAGCCTGGTGCACAGATAGCTGTTTCCAGCCACACCTTTGCTCATAACAAGGATACATCCCCCATAGGCCTCTCTATTAGGTCTTGGAGCTGTCTGACTAGCTTTTCTTTTTTGACCAGGATCAGGGAGGAGTAATTTCAGAAGGAAATTACTCCTGGACAAAGGAACACTGGACAAAGCTGCTTTGGTCCATATGACAATTTTGCCATGCACAAGGCATGTTTATTAGTGTTCCATGGGTGTGATGTCTTTAGTCAAATGAATGGAGCTGGTATCATCACCACATGTAGGTAACTGGACCCCAAGCAAAGTGCTAGTGCAAATACTGCAAATGCTAATACAACCAGTAGAATATGCTCCATGTTGCCTGGAGCCCAGGCGTAGCTGTGCCCCTCGAGTGATATCTCACACTGCACAAAGACAAGGGGTTGCCTTCCAGGCACTACATTGTCTCCAGTTGGAAATTTTCTGAAGGTACACTGTAGAAATAATAAACTTAGGCCAAACACGACACTGAGAAAATGCACTTTTCCAGAACAGACCCAAACCCTGCACCAGTGGGAAAAAGTTGTAAATCCCATGGCTGTGGTGAGTATCACATGCAAAGAGATGGAGCAGACATTTGTAAGTGATGAGGCTTGTTCCGGTCTGGTTTAAAAAAGTAAATTGGAGATGGAGCAAGCCCTCCCCATACAACATTGACCAGAACCCAGAGTTCACACAGCCATTCTCAAGATTAGATACAGCTCTGCTCATTGCAAATCCATATGTACAGTCACACATATTTTGCAAAATGCCTGAGTGAATCATGACAGAGTCTAGAGAAGTTAGAGATGGAAGTAATCTATTAGGTCCATTTGCAATTTCTCATGGGCCAGCCAGAATCTTCCCCTGGGCTATATTCATTGCTTTGCCTGGTCTTGTTTTTAATCACTCAAGCAAAGGGACTAGAACAGCCAGGCAAAGTTATGTCATCCTGCTGCAGAAGTGGCACTGGGGAATCTCGTATCTCTAATCAGAACTGAGCCCCACACTTGTACAATGTATACTGAGGCATGTTTGATGTGGTTAAACAAATCCTATGCAGAAATGCATTTAATTTCTGTAAGTAATCATCTTCCAAGAATTTTTAAGACCTTGCAAAAAACATAGCCAAAGCTATCATTCAAAAAATTTAAATCACAATTGTATTAATGGGGTTGCTACATTCAGGTTAAATTTAACCCTCATGACTTTATCTTGCAATCCAACAAAGTGAGTGGGCCAACACAAGTTATGGTCAGGGTTGAGTGAGCATTTCTTCTCTGACATCTCCTCTACCACTTGCCTGCTTTAAGGCACTTCCTTTAGGGACCCCTCACCTAGGCAGAGGGCACTTGCTGACATATCCCAGCAGATGATATCCCTCCACTGAGTCTGTGCCATATTTCATACGTTGAATGAATTCAGTGTTGTTTTCTAAGGTTTATTTATGCGTTTGCCTTTTTGTGGCAGTGAGTGCTTTCAGGAGGGTAATGTTCCACCTCATGCAAACAAAGAGCAGTCAATGACTCAGAAAAAATGTGGTTGTAGAAGTCGTTTTTTTACCATCCAGGGTCCTGGTTTACTTCCCTTGAAAGCATAATGCTAGAATGTCCCCTCCCAGCAGCCTGAAAAGATCGCAGCATAGATAAGTTGCAATGTGCATGCCATGCTCTAGTAGCTGGGCTCACACGAGGTATTAGGAGTAAGTTCTTACTGCCAGACATGGGGCTCTGAGAATAGATAACAGATACCCAGTATAATTCCAAGCTCAGTTGCATCTTGCCAACAGACAAGTTTTGTTTCCTTAAAGTAACTTTAGGAGTTTCTGGGGTCAAAAGCAGTAAATAAAACAAGGAGCAAAAACATTGTGGTCTAGGAAAGGGCAAGGGTTTTCAAAGGATCAGCTCCCCTTGGTGGTACAGCTCCTATACAGAATGATGACAGTGTTTAAGTCATCAGAAAAAGCAAGCAGTGACCTGCAGTAAGATACATGGCCTGGTGAGATACACAGCATCTTGCTCATGACCTCCGTAGCTGAGTCAGCAGATATCACTACAGGGGGACACCGTCATCTGCCAGGAAGCAGGCAGAGCTCCTCTGTGTTGGCATGCCTCCATCCTCACTGCAGCCCTGGGCACACCAGCTCCACAGAGGTCCAAAGGGTCATTTTAAATTTTTTGAAATAACACCTGGGAGTGGGGATTCTTCAGAAACTTTTCAAGAGTTCAGTTTCACCAGAAATCCAGTCTTTCCTATGAGCTGCAGATCCTAAAGCTAAAAGCCTCTGACACTGGCTGCAATTGCTCACCCTTTTGTTACCAGAATTAAATAAATGCATCAACAAAAACAGAGTGAAATTATATCGACTTCTGGAACTTGCAAAAAAAGTTTGAGATTTTGCTTGGTCAAATATGTGAGCTAGAAATTGGAGGACAGTTGTAAATTTTGTACACAAAAGCTCATCCTTTAATTCAGGCAAAGCTGGCAGTTTTCTGCCATTAGCACATGGCACTGCCTAATGAGGCTAGAGAGCAGGCCATCCCAGAGCCAGCCTTATGCCTGGTCCGGGAACCGCCTTCTGGCATGGAGAAAAATGGCTTAGGATTGATGGGTCGGGAGCATGGTGCCAGACACATTCTGCTGCTCCAGCTCCTCTCAGATCTATCTAGATCCCCTTCCTCCCTGCCCAGCTGGCAGCTTTTGTGGACTGCAACAAGCAAGTTGGGGCACAGGGCAGAGCTTGCTCCTTTGTGCAATACAGGAGCAGAGTGAAATTTGGTTCCCAGGAGACTTTGGGGTTTAGGCCCACATGTCCCACATAAGAAAACAGCTTCCAAGTAGTCCAGAGCCTTGGCCGAGTCTTGTAACAGTGGAGTGTTGGAGGTCTGAAAGCTGCTCTATGGGGTGTAGCCAGGTCCATGGTCCCCAGGTCCTCCCAGGTGGCAGGCTGGGACACAGCATTGCTGTCATGTGCACTGTAGGTATTTCTCCCCCATTAGCATATCCCTGCAACACAAATCTCAGTTCAGCATAGCACATATTGCTAAATCTACACACCTGGTAATCACCCTCTCCAGAGAGAGAGAAAACCCAATGCACACAGAGGTATGCCACACAGAGCCCTCCCCAACAACAGCGACCATCTCTGCTGGTGTGGCCAGGGTACACCTCAGCACCTAACAGCAACACCTCCAAAAATAAAATAAATAATTAACCCCTAAGCTTCAGGCCTCAGACGAGGGTATGGGGAGGGTTGGAAATGGCCCCGTTGCTTCATGCTGCACATTAGCAGCCGAGTTCACTTCACAAACACAAGGTGCGCTGTCAGAATAGCTCGGGGCAAAGTTTGTACTTTGCTTGAATTCTAACTTTTGTTTACCAAGGTAATAAACCGGTCTTCTCTTCCAGGTGTAAATGCTATTATGAAAAGGCATATTTGTGTTTCATCTTACCTCAGATGTACAGTATGTGCTCACATCCTACACTGTGTGTACAGCCCACATTGCTCCAGAGCCAGGAGAAGAAAGGAAAAGGGGTAAAAATAAATATCCACATTCTGTCCTCAAAAACACAGTGTTCTGGAGAATCTAGGAGTTTACCTGGATGTCTTTGCCTTCCCACCTTGCATGTAGCCCTTGCTCTACACCGTGAAGACCAGCTCAGACCTTTCCCACATCCCTCTGGTCTTCCCTGTTAGTGCAGCTGGGCAGACCCTGCATGGGTAGCTGGTGAAGATGACCCATTGGCTCTCTTTCGAAAAGCTGATGTCCAAACAGTGGAGTTTAGTTTCTACCCAAGTTAGTTGGTTCACCAGTCTGGCTCCCTTCTCCTAAAACTGCCCTCATCACCACCATGCCATGTGCATTCAGTTGTGGTGCGTCTGGTGTAATACCACTGAAACCAATGGGAGAGGAGATGGAGGTGAAAACAAAAAGAAGAAAGAAAAAAAAAAAAGAAGAAAGAAAAAAACCTGGCATTGTTTCTGTTGCACTTCACCTCATGTTCCTGGTGTCGTGCCCACTTGGCAAGATTTAGAGATAGCAGACGAGCTCTGGATAAAAATGACCTAAATGTTTCCTCATCCCTTCAAACCTGTTTGGTGGCCTTCTGTCTCCAATCTACCAGTAGTTTGGCCTGGCTGCTGGAGCTGCCACCTGAGCGCTCCTGAAAACCAATGCCATGAGATCTGCAGCTACTGAAGTGACCAGAGCCCCGCTCCAGAGTGTGGCTGCCCAGGCATGGCCTGGCATGGAACAGCACAGCGGTCATGGGCAAGAGCACCGCCTGCTGAACCAGCGCACTTGCTCCCGGGCATCACCTCACTCCTCTCCCCTTAAGGCACTGACCTCGCCTGCTCCCACTGAGATTGTAAAATTTCATGAGATGACATCTTGAAAAGCTAAATGTGAAACGCTGAGCTCGGACAGAGCCTTTACAGAAGCTGACCAGCTGCAGGTCGGCAGTAATTTCCTCCCTTGCCTGTTGTAGCCCTTTATGAGCAGATTTAAGAGGGCAATAACTGCACTATAATTTTTTTTACACAAACTATTTATTCTATTAAAAGCCTGTGCCCGTAACTCCATCTGTACAACAGAGAAGCAAAGAAAGGGGCTGAAGAAGACCACAGTCTAAGCGGTGTCTGGTGATGGCTCGGCATGCCCAGTGCAGGCACTTTCTCAGAACGCCTTTCCTCCTGAAATCAGAAACCCCACAGAGAGAGCTGGGCTGCCAGCGCCACACAGGTCTGAGCCTGCCCTGGCCCAGACACTTTCCCCACCCCGGTGTTTACGCTGAAGCACTCACTCCGGCACAAGCTGAATCTATGTCCCTGGCTCCTGCACCCAGCAGGGCCCTGGCACGCTCTGCTCCCCGGCAGTGAGGGCAGTGGCAGGGTCTGGCACTCCTTGGAGCTGCCCACCCCTCCACGGACTTTGCATGGTCCTCTCCGCTCCAGCACTGGACCCATGTGATCTAGAGGCAAAGAGCCTCATTGCAGACGGAGAGGACGATCATCCCCAACTTGCACCTCCTCTTCACTTCTGGAGCCCACAGAAGCTGGCTTATGATCGCTTATTTTTAATGTCCCCAAAATGTATTCAAGGTCCTTAGCAGCTTTGGCACTTCCTAATTTATTTCTCAACTTCCACTCTTTCTTTACACTTCCACAGCAGGGATAGAAGGAACATTGCCCACAGGAAAGCAATTCCCCTCACCCTTCAAACTCAACCGTTCACAGCAGCTCTACTATCCCTTCCCACCACATTTCCACTCAACCACATGAGCTAAGCAAGAACATCCTCAGCAGCAGTGACTTCAAGCAGGGTCCTTGCAGCAGTGGGATGAAGGAGAAAAATCTGGTACGTCATTAACCAGAGGCGGGAAGCTCCTTTCCACCACAGAAATGAAACTGGCACTGGCCAGGGAACTGGCTTGTGCTCACCTCCTCATCAGAGACAGATTGCAAATGAGGTACTGGCAAAGATGGTGGAGAATATAAACAGTGTGGGTTTCCCCACATGGTTAATTTCTACCATGGTGCCCTCTTGGATTCACCCACCCCCTTGAGCTAGGTGGGGCGGAGGAGACCGTGTCTGGGTCCACCCATGCACCGCCGAAGAAGGAGCGACATGTCACCCCAGTTTGGAAACAGGTGTGTTCAGTGGCCAGATCGAGGCACATTAGGAGACCTAGAACTTGTTTAACATAGGCTATTATTTCATGGCATCTTGAGTATATTCCACATGTCCTTTAAGTGCTCCAGCAAAGTAATGGCCCAGGACAGCCTTTCCAATCGTGTTCTTCTAGCACGTCAGTTTGGTTCTTCCAGAACAGGGAGGGGGGGTGGCATTTTGCCAGCGTTATGTAAGAGGCAGCGTGATTGCATAAGTTCAGTTGGTTGCAAAGGTGTAAAATAGGTTTTATTGGTAGTGACTACAGCTGGAAATTTTTCCAGAGGCACCTGTGTATATTTTACAACAAACTTGTCCTTTTCTAGATTTAGGGTCTTCTGGGATCCTCTTTCTTCTGGATACTTGTGCTGTCAGAAACCTTTGTGCAAAAGGGAATGTTTGCTTTTGTGTGGGAAACAGTAGAAGGAGGTTGTATGACACTGCATTGGAGCTGCCTAAAGTGCTTGAGTTACATGTCAGACCTGCAACCTGTGCACAGAGGCTGGTGCTTGTTTTATATCAGTCTCCAGATACAAGCCTAGGACACTTGGTGGACTTACCCAGTCCTCCTGAGAGCAACAGGAAAACCATATGACTGCAACTAAACAGAACTGCCCTACTTGAGATTTTTTCATACAATCATAGGGCAAATAACATCTGCTGAAAACACTTGCTACTTGACATAATTTCACAAGTAGGAAAGGATCATTTCATTCCACGTGTCTAGGTGGGATGGGATCTTGTGTCACTTGGGGAAGGGGGGAAATGATACAACATCTAAAAGTGGTCAGAAAGTGATTCACTCTAACTCCAGGAACACAAAGAGAAAAGGGAAACTTAGCTTTGTTTCTCTGAGTATCTCCTCCACGTATGGCATTAAGCATATGGAAAAGACTTTGCAAGACCAAAGCCTGATCAGTAGCTAATGCATTCCCAGGTTCAATAACAAGTACACTTTGTACATCAGAGGAATGGCAGGCTGCCCAGAGCTTTTGGGCAGATGCTGTTTCTAAAGAAATTAAATACGTGAATAGATAATAACCAAAGAAATCCCTGCTGGAATAGAGGATGGACAACCTCCTTCTGATAAAATCAAGTTCTTGCTCAATCATTCCCCACTTGAACACGAAGACCAAATTGAGTCAGTCCTGAAGGTCCTGGCATCTTCAAATAAGCAGTTGGATTTCTTTCCTCTTTGTCACTCTGTACATGGTCCTAAGAATTGGCAAAACATAGCAAGGATGACTCCTCTGTCCCTTCCTAAAAGCGGGACATTGCAGGAGGTCAGCTGACTTTGCTAGGCTGAAGAAGATGTCACATAGTTCCTTCTCAACTGGTTCCCTCCTGCCCACTAAGGGCAGGAGGGAAGGAGGAGAGGAAAGTGTGGCTACCCCATGTCCTTGCCATGCAAAGCAGGAGGAACCGAGCAGTGACCCAGCAAGGAAGACCTGCAGAACAGCAAGCGGGAGCAGGGGCTCAGTGGTGAAAAGATGAACATGAGATTGGTGAGGACTGGGTGAGCTCTGACGTGGGAAGGAATGAGGTGAGGGTCAGGGTCAGAGGGATGAAGAAGGGTAACCTCAAACCACCTGGGTATTTCAAGCAGCTTCCAGTCATGATGCAAGGTGAATTCCTTAGCTGGCCTGCCCCACTACTGAATCTTGTTGCTGCCAGACCCTGTCATTGCCGCATGCCCACCTCTCGCTGAAATTACTTTCACTGGGAGCCCTGTGGGAGCCAGACAGATACTTGGCCATACTGAATAGGCTTCTTGGTAGGGAGAGCTTATACCTACAGCAAGGCTCAGAGAACGGGTGGATAAAATGCATATGGTGGAGCAAAACATAGCACCTGAGTGGTGGGATGCTGCTGTTAACGTTGATGTGGCCACTGTCACATGCTGGCACAGGGAAGCGGACAGAGGCAACTATTCTGTGCCCTTGGAACCAGGCTGTTGGAAAGTACAGAGATATTTGGGCAAATCTTTTCCAAAGAACATACTCCAAGTCTTGTTTCTCTTTTCTCTTTCCCCCATGGCCCATGGGGGTGGTACAGCATCACAATATCTCTTCCAAGGTCATGGGCCCTGGCTGGATACAAAGGACAATGACTGTTCTGCCCAGGGCCTGGCTCTGGAAAGCAACAGACAGAGCTTAAGATACAGATGAGGAATGGGACCCTGGTGCATAGCTTTAGTTGAGAGTCAGGTGCAGATGACCTGAGCAACTGGGACATTTCTGGATCTCAGACAAGTGAGTCAGTTGCCCTCCAAGCCCACAGGCTCATCCTTTGCCTCCTGGTGAGGATGGCCAGGGGCCTAGCTGTAGTGTTATTGCCAAGGCAAAACCCTGCTGTAGATGAAAGCAGAAGGCCAAGGACATTTTCCCCACAGGCTTGGTGCCTCATCTTGGGCTGTGCACTGTGCATGACTGGGATGTGGCTCTTGATTGTCAGGACCAGAAGCCACTGGAATGCTTCTGAAATGCCTCATGGTGAGAGGGAAGTTTGATGCAACTAGTCATCCAGGATAGCTGCAATATTTGGTGTTCCTGGATCTCACTCAGCCTCTGAAATACATCTATGGTCCATGTGACAAGTGGTTTATTTTCAACACCTAGAGCACAGAAGGCAAGTGAGGTGATGGGCTGTCATCTAGGGCACTTTATGCTTGTTTAGTGCCAACTATGTTATAATATCGTTTTGATGTCACTGTTTCCTCCTGCTGAAAAAAAAAATCCATTGCTAGACAACATTTCTCAGCAGGGAGATTTCTGAGTTTGTTTTCCATTACACCTGCTTTTTATGATTTCATTCGCTTGTTCAGAAGAAAAGGAGACAGAAACAAGAGGGGGAAAAATTAACACATATCTTTATTTTTTAAATCCTTTTAATTATAAAAGATCTGAACAATCCCTTGAAAAATACTAGCTTCAGAATGTCAACGTGTAGTTGATGTCATAAAGTATTCATGGGGGCTGGGATTAAAGCTGACATTTTTTAAAGTGATTAAATTTGAGAACCCAATGAGTAGAGCTGGATTTTCATTATTCCCCTGAAATGAGTGGAAAGTTTCAGAAGTTGAGAGTTTCTGAATATCCAGCACATCTCTGCAGAGCCCAAACAAATGGCCTGGGAAAAGCAGTAACAGGTAGTACCCAACAGTGGGTACACAGTTTCTTTAACTGCATCTCTAAAACCCAGTTACCCACATGCAGCGCTTTCATCCTGATTTGTTCCCCAAATCTGCCAGGCCAGGCTTTGCAAGCAGACAATGGCTCCTCCATTCCTAGATGTCTCTCGGGGTGCAGCTGCAGGTGCCAAAGCATTTGCCAGCTGTGGAGTGAGCAAGCGCTGCCTTGGCAGAGCTAGCCAAACCATCGCCAGCTCCCTGCTCCACTGCTGTAACCAAGACAGACATATTTCCAAACACCGTCTCTTGCTATCCGTGCTAGATTTGTTAGGGTACTGCACATGGGATGGGATGGAGGCTCCTACCCTGGAAGCGTATGACACAGAAGATGTGGTAAACTAGAGCCTGCACATCTTTGGGAAATGCTGCCAGAGACACAGAAAGTCTGAATCCTCTTAGAGGAAGTTTTTCCATGCAAAATCTTTCCCTGCTTGAGTACAACAATCCAATACCAGCTCAAGGCCCCTCTCAGGAGACCTGTCCTCAGGAAGAATTTTATTCCCAGAAGAAAGAACTCTGGAGAGGATTACTCTGCAAAGTAATCTGTCAGGAGGGTTTGTAAATGAGCTCTGCAAGGACCAAGCTCCCCTGGGCAATACTTCAGAGTGCACAGGCTGAAAAAGGCCCAAGCTCCCTGCAGGGAGACAGAATCCCTGACAAGGGAGACAGGTCAGAGGTTAACTGTGGAGCTGCTGAGCAGCTCTAACCCCCAAACTTACACACAAGAGGACAGGATGGAGTAGGAGAGGATGTCCAGACTGGACTCTCTTGCTCAGGACCATCCTCACTCAGTCAAGTTACTCCAGTACAACCCATCAAGATAAGACTCAAACTTCCCAGGGCAAGGGGAGTTGAGCTGGGTTGCCAGGACCCTTGCCATTGACATGAGAGAAACCCTCAAAACCTTCCTTCCCTTTTCTTGCTCCTTCTTTCCAGCTCTGGTAGCACCTCTCTGCAATGGCCATGTAATGACAGTGCCCTGGCATTTGCCTAGCAGGGCTCCTAGAGCTAGCATTTCTGGGCATGGGCCTCCTGAGTACGCCCATCTTAACTGACCCACATCTTTCCACAGGCTGATTCTGGGACAGCAGCAGCATGTTTTGCTGGTGTTGCTCACGTTGCCCCTGCCCTGCTAGGGCAGTTTTCCAAGCAGGGCAAACATTTCATCATCCTCTCCTCCACGTTTCTTTTTCTCTCTCATTTCCCTTTTACCACCCCCTTCTTTTTTCCTTAAATACTGCTTAATGGCCACACAGGTGCAGGCAGTGGGATGAGCCGGCTCTGGTGAGTGTTGCATGCCAGGCCAGGGACCATGCAGAGCCAGCTGCTTCCATCCTGCTGGAGACATGGGGACTATGGGTTTCACACCAAGCCCCTCTACCCAGGGAGACAATCCTCAGCTGTATATCCCAGCATGACATTGAGTGGAGGGAGCTGGGCCCTGGGCCACTTCCATCCCTGATGAGAAAACACAGCTCACTGGAGAGCAAAGAAAAGGGTCATCCCTACCACAGAACTCATCTCCACTCAAGTGTGCAAAACCAACCCCTTCCAAAAAGGCTCATCTCTCATGTTCCCCACTGCAGGAAAAGTAAAACCTTGCATTTCCATGGGATTGGTCACCTGGGGGTAGGGGAGGCAGAAAGTAGGCAAGAACCGCATGCAATACAACTACTGGGTGGCAAGCTGTTGCCTTCCTGCACCTTCTCAGTTCTGGCCTCCCAAGAGACAGAGCAGGAACGTGCTGGTGGCAGAGCTCACCAGGAAATGATGCTTTCTGCAGGAAAAGCACTTTTTGGTTTCATTATTTTCTCTTTCTGCTCTTATTATTTTTGGAGGGGGGAGGGGAATTGAGCTGTGGGATTTCACTAAGAGTATATTTTACAGGGGAAAAAATATCCATTTTCTGCCTAATCGGAAGAATTTTCTTGATGCAGACAAATACCACAGCCCAGAGGGCTGAATTGCTTCTGCTTCCAGTTGCTGAGAAGTACAGTTTGTTAGATGGGAGTTTGATGAAAACCTTAAGTGGTGGCAAAAATGGAAATGTTGCAGAGATAGCTGCTGGAACCTTCAGAAAGGCCATGCTTTGTTGCCGAAAAGGCGTTTTAAACCTTTCTTTGGACCAAGTCTTTCAACAGGATGGCTTTGCCAGAGAGGAAAAAAATGGTTTATGAAAACAAGATGATGCCACTTACTTAGGAACAAATACAGTGAGGAGAGATGGGGTAAGGAATGAAGGTGACCTTGTGCTACAACATAGGCAGGAGGGGACCTGGGACTGGTGGACGAGAGCTTGGCTGGGGTTTTGGTTGGGGACTTTTAGTCTCCTAATTCTAGGTCTGGTACCAGAACTTGCATTTTCCCCCCAGAACAAATTTCTGAAATTCAGACTGCTACAAAGGTGATGCTATGCAAATTTCTGGTGGGAAATACAGCTGTCTCAAAACATTGATAGCCTGTGGTTTCATTTATGTGGTGGATGTTAATGTGTCTAATGGTTCTGAGGAGAGCTGTCTGAAAAAAAATGAATTTGGAGTTGTTTTGTTTCATGACTAGTTCTGAAAAGTCAGGAAGGAGGGAATTAGTTCAGATTGCAACTAGGTCTATTTATTTAAATTACAGCAAATGTGAAATGTGAGGAGAAAATGCCACGCTTTGATTTGGAGTAATTTACAAGTAAAATAGAGGGGAATTTCAAACTGAAATAAACATTGCAAATGTACTTTCTTGGAATTTTTTTCTCAGGACAAACAATTTAGTACAACCAGCATTAATGCACAAAACTATTTGTCACCAAATTTGCATTTTTCACACAAGGGAAGTTTCAGGTGAAAGAATTTCACTCATCCCTGGCTCCGAGCCTGGGAAATGAGGTTATATCCCAGCCCTTTGCCATTGTGTGAATTAACTCAACTGAATGTCTGCACCCAACATCTCACTGCTGAAGACACATCTCCAGACCAGGCTTTGTATATTGTATTTGGGCAGTTCTGTCCCTTTAACATTTTGGCAACATTTCTTCCCAGTGTGTTGTCACATGGAGAGTGCTCAAGTGACACATGGAGGTCCTCCAGCTCCTGGCTGGGTTTGTGTGGGTCACTCTCCTTCACATTTTCTGAAATGGCTCCAAACCCCAGCACTTGGGTAACCTGAATATCCTATGCTCCAGAAGCTGGGCAAAGAAACTTCAATCAAACCAGGCATTTTTAAATCAAACCTACTATTTTATCCCGTCACTTTAATCATTCCCTGTGACCTGCAACCCAAACAATGAAGCAGTGTGCTGGGACCTGAGAACCATTCATTAATGTTTACGAGACACTGAGATAATAGGGAAAGAGAGCAATAGAAATAGCATGTATGAATAAACGATAGAAATAATATGTTCAGTCTCTGTGATTACTCACGCTCTCGGATCTGAGCAGGTGCACAAGTTTTTACAGGTTTGGGCCTCGGTTTGATCCAAAGTTACCTTCATATCAGACTGTTTGCTCCAGGAACAGAGCACTCTCCAGATCCACTTGGATGCTCTGGGCAGGAAGGGGGAAGCTGTCAGATACCAGGAATTTGGCACTGTTGCCATGTCACTTCAGCCATGTTAGTGATCTGGAAAAGGTCAATCACCAAAACATTGTGTTGATGAGTGCCACAGAAGTGTGGAGGTGGAGAGGTCCAGTAAGACAAACACTGTTTAGGTTTTACAGCGCAAATTGCACCAGGAATGGAAACATGCCTTTCAATTTTCCTGGTCCCAGACATTCCTGGGAGCATAGGCTGTGGCTGCTTTATTTTTAAAATCAACAAGTTCCTCCGAAGAAAAAGCATCTCTTGATCTCGTGACTTGCTGCAGCAGGGAGATCTGTCCCCTCGCAGCCAGGCTGTGCGCTTCCTGCCAGCTGGAATCAGTGGCTGCCCAGGCCCCATCCCAGACACACACAAGCTCTCTGCTATCCAGCAGGTTGGGCTGGAGTGATAGGATTGAGACATTTCAAGACATCATCCGGCAGAGCAAGATAAACCAAGGTGAGCTGATGTGCCAACCTCTGCTGCCGCATTGCCCCCGCAGCTCCATCTGCACCATGTGCCAACAGCACCTTCGTTGCACAATGGGCAACCCATCCACACACACACACCCCCGGCAGCCAGACCTGGGCACGCCATTCTCCAGGAACAGGGGGGATGCTCTGCAAGGTCAGGGGGGATGCTATAACCTCATCCGAGCTCCCATTATGCCCACACACTGCTGTGCACGGGGAAAGTCCAAAGTCACCTTTCCCAACTGCTTTGCCATTGCATCCTCTAATCAAACCCCAGGGTGTTCTACCAACTGGAGTATCCCTATCAAAGCTGGGTTGTGGAAGAAAAGCATCTTCTTTCCCCTTAGGTTGAAGTTGGACACAGTGTGACAGAAATGCCCGCACAATATGTTTTACGTTGAAAAGTGTTTTGCTTTAGAAAAGTGCAAAACTGATCCTGCTTCCATTTTCTGGCTTCATGATGTTCTCCCTTATCTCTGCTTTGAATCATGGCATGCTGCGCCTGAAGGCTTCCGCCCCATCACCTGGCTGCGACGCCTCATGGATGCAACACCTTCCCTTGTTTTCCAATTCAGTTTCGTACTGGATACTTGGTACCAGTTGAAACCTCTTATCTCCTTTGCTGGATCAAGGCTTCCCTTCTCTGCATTGCAGTTCAGCAGTCTGACACCTCGAAATGGCAATTCTGGCTGTCACCAGCTGTACTGGGTCTCGACGTGTTTTCCTCTGATCCCACCGCTCTCCAGACTGGCTTAAACCTCACCTGCCTGCAGCAGGGTACAAGTCCTTGCTTCCTGCTAAAGGTGGATTCAAGCTCTCTGATGGATAAGGATGGAGTCTTTGTCTCCCTGAATAAGCACTCAACTAGGGAAATTCAACTTGACACATGGTGCTGGTAGAGGCGATGCTCAAGCCCAAGGAGGCAGGAATAGCCTGGGGGTCCCAATCTGCCTTCAGGATAGGGGTGATTTGCACTTGTTGGGTCAAAAATGCCTTTGCTCTGGAACCGGAGGGTCACGGAGGCGGCTTTTGGTCCCCAAAACAGCCTGAACAGGATAAAGGTGTCTGAGAGGTGAAGGCAGAGCAGGATGGCCAGCAAGCCTGGCACCCTGCTTCAGGTGAGCGGGACATTCTGCGTCACCAGTAAACTGTAAATCAGGTCTAGCAGAGAAAACCCGGTGAAGCTCAGCTTCCCAGGAAAGCTGATCTGGAAAGGTGGGATCAAAGGGGCCTTCCCCTCTGCTGCTAGATGGTATAGTGCAGGGACCACTCCCCATAGCAACATCTCTAATAGGGTAATGACACTGTGTAATGATAACAAGGCAGCATTCACTTTAGTAACAACATTGTGCATTTGTAGTGGCTTCCATCTGGAGGGTTTTGTGACATTAATTAACCTGTCCATCCTCCCTACGTTAGAAAACCCAGTTATCCACTTTCTGCTGCAGGATCAGCAAAGAGAAGAGATGGAGACTTATATTTCCCAAAGTTCCTCCTGAGTTTCCATTCTGTTTTAATCCTGGCCATAAAGGAGCAATGTGGGCACAGCCTGGCCCTGAGCCAGGGCACAGCCAGTTCTCTGACCTGCTCAGCACCAGCCCAACAGGACCAGCCATTGGGAACAAGGAGGGAACCCCAAACAGAGGTGGTGTCTAAACATCTGCAAGGCCAGTGCTCACATCTGAGGCAGCCATCTGGATGGTCCATAAAGATACTTGTAGGGCACAACCAGTTTACCATGGATTGCTCCACCAGGATGAGACGAAGAGCCTCTTTGGTTTTCTGCACCCGTTAGAAGCACGGCACAGCTAGCCAGCCCCAGTGAAGATGATCATGCTGGGGTACTAAATCACACTGCAGCCCAGCAGCAGGTCCAGAGGAGAACTGAACCACATCATTCACCCGCTCCCCTCTTCACAGCCACACATCTCCCACCAGCTCTCAGACAGAAGTTTTTTAAGTCTCCAGACTGAAATTCTCGGTATTATCATTACTGTCAGGGCATCTAGAGGGACCCAACCAAGACTAAGGGACTTGTTTTGCTGGATCCTATGCATCGCATGCTTGGATAGGGTTTCTCTGCCTATAAACACGCTCACTAATTTCCTGGTCTCACAAATTCTTATAGGCATTAACATAAAACCTCTGAGAAATTAAATGGAAAGGAAGATGACCAGGCCCTATGGAAGCTGTCTGTTCCTGTCCCCAAGTTTAATTAATCTGTCCACGGTCTTAAACTGTTCTGAAACACCCTGTGGAAGACAAAGGCAGGGCAGGGAGAGCTCAGAAGCAGGTAATGACTCATGGAGAGCATTACTGAGCCATCACAGGGGCTCTGCTTGTGATGGTCCTGTAGGCATGTGTTGCTCTGGGGGGCTGCTCTCACATGTGGCTGGTGTCTCCCATGTATTTCACCGTTTGCAGTCAATGAATAAGTCTGAATTTCTCTTCTGAGACACTCTCCCATCGAGGCTGCAGTTTCCTTGTTTTGCTCATTGCACAAATGCCTCTACTATTCCTGAAGGGCTGTCTTCTGCAGACCCCCACACCTGTGACTGATGGCTGCAATGTTGATCCCCCCGAAGTTAAATCTGCAGAGAGACTTGAAAGTCTGTACACTGCCTCCCTCAAACAGACCTGAGCTCTGACCCATTGTGAGCCATCTCAGTGACGCCTGGCCAGCATCTACATGCGAGAAGCTTTCTCTATCCAGTTCTCTCAATGACAGAGCAAGACCTGATGTGTATAATATACCTGCTCCCTCCTGAGGGAAAGCTCTGCGCCATCATCTTTCTGCCTTACCCAGAGAGACAGACTGATAAACCCTTGAGATACTGGGAACGCCAGCTCCTAACAAGGTTGGCTAATGCCTGGGATGTCTGGAGGTTGCAGGCATCTTAGCTGAGCTCTTCCTGCTCAAGAGAAGGCTAATTAATCAGCTCTGCTATTCTGGCATCACCCAAAAGTGAAAATACTTTCTGGCAGAGCAGCAGGCACAAAATTAGCTGCTGCATTAAACTGCCAAATCTCCTTTACTCCTTTATTAGTTGCATTTGGTGATGATGAGGAGCGAGGCATTAACCGGTCCCTGATGGATAAAGAAACTATTACTCTGCTTTCTCTTTGCAGCAGGGAGGAGGAAATAGGTTTTATTACTGAGATTTCCTTGAAGACATTCACTTGACTTTGTGGCATCAGAGAGGGAACAGAAATGAAGAACACCGAAATCTTGGCACAGCAGGAGAGATTGAGCATGGATAATAAAAGAGAGAAGTACCGTGTCAATTGGGATCTGTGATATACTTAGGTGATTGAATCCTTGTGTTGAGTTGAAGCTCTGATGATCTGCTGGGCTCAACTAATTTCAGCCAGGATCTCTGTGCTGGCATTTAGGGCCTAAACTGGGAAACTTGCTGAGAGCACACTCATGGGGCATCAGAATGGAAAGAAAAAGAGAGAAGGGAAGGGAAGGGAAGGGAAGGGAAGGGAAGGGAAGAGAAGGGAAGGGAAGGGAAGGGAAGACTATTAAGTCTTTTTTTTCTTTTTGCTTTTGTTTTCAAAATTAGATCTGGAATTTAGCCATGTTAGTTTTAGGTCTAGATCCTGGCTAACAAGCACAGGAAGAGCCCATGCGAATCACCTTATCCATGTCCTGAAATCTCAGGGGGTTGACTCCTGAGGGATCTGTGTCTTCTGCATACATCCATGAGTCACAGCAGCAGATGGCAACCTCCTCAGCCTCCACAGCTATGGAGGGTCATGAACCAAAACCCCACATACTAACTGCAGAGGAGGTGGTGATAAGGGCATGGTGCAGGCTGCCAGGTTGGTGGCCAGGTTGCAAGACACTCAGTACGTTCACTTACCTCTGCTCCAAGGCCAAAATGAGGGTCAGGGATCTGTCAGTCAGAAATGGGCAGAGATCTATTAAATCACTTTGGAATCAGATGCTGAATTTCCTATGGCATAAACCCAAATTATTGAGTTTTTTACCCATTCTGAAGCAAGACAAAGACAGGCTGGACAAAAACATCCAAGAGACCAGGCATACAGAAGCAGGAGGGCAAAACTGGTACAGAGCTGACCTAAGCATGGTGGGGGACCAACAGTCTGCAGAGAAGAATAGGGTGGAAATTAGAAGAAGCACCCTAACCATGTGGAGAAAGATGTCCTATAATAGGCAGACAGAGGCAAAAAGCCAACCTGGCGAGTTTGTAGCTGCCACAGAGGATGTGGTGGCACAGAGATGTGGGAACCAGGCTCCAAAACCTACCAGGTCCTTCCTGTTCTTGGTAACTAAGGGACTGTCCTCATCTCATGAGATTATGGTGTGTGGAGTCCAAGCACCAGAAGGACTGGGAAGGGGAACCACATGAAACAATCTCATGTCATCACTTCTGACACTGAAGGGAGATAACGTGGGCTTGTGACCAATGGATACCCTCCTGCCCAGGGTGCATTTGAGCCTCTCAGGAGGGAAAGCTCAGGCTCTTGCCTCAGGAGCTGGCTCAAATATCAGCACAGCATGGTGGCATGAGCTTACCCCACAGGACAGGTCCACCAAGATCCCAGTGGTGGCCAGAGCTTTGCTTCAGGCAGGCCTCACTGGCTGCTGCTGAGGGCACTACTGCCCAGCTCTGCCGTACCTCCCATCCTCCCGCCTCCCTCCACCTCACTTTCCACATCTGCAACATGGAGCTAACGCTAATTACAGCCCCTAGAGCAGAGCTGCATGGCTTGGCTTTACTTGCATTTCGAAAATGCTTGGAGATGAAAGGTGCTTGAGAGAGCAGAGTATTGTTATTACTAATAATTACAAAAATTAACCAAATATTTGTCTAGCAACATCCATCCCTGCTGCTGTTTCTTGCGTAAAATACACACACGCTCTGACTGCCAAACCAAAGCCCCAGAATCACTACATCAGCCCTACAGTATCAAGAAGGGGGGCAAAAAGTGCCTTGGGTCTAAAAAAGGTTGTCTGTTCCAGCAATTAATTTAATTGGCCTAAATATAACCCAGGTATACTGCAGATCCAAATTGCTCGCTGACAAGAAACCCAAACAGGGCCCACAGGCTGCAAGGCAGCAGGTTAAACGTGGCCTCTGAAGCTGCCAGGCTGATCCTGGCACCTAAGTATTTTTTTCTCCTGGTATTCACCACTGCTTGCTGCTGCGGAGTCGGGCTCTTGTAAAATGTTTATCAATGCCTGGGCATCTTCCAAACCATGAAAGGGTGCACGCGGAGAGAAGTGTCCCCTTGCAGTCAGCAGGGACTGGATTTCATCACTTGTTTTAATTCCCGTCTTTATAATTTTATTGCTTTTTTCCTCCCTGTTTTCTAATAAGCTCTTCTAACACCTAATAAAATCAGTCTTTTTCCCTTCTACTTACCTCCCCCTGCTGCCATCGTGATTACCTAGACAAGAAAAATACAGAGCGCGGGGTCCTGCAGGCTGAGGTTTTAGTGACTGATTTCAACCGACGTGAGCAGAATCGGCAATAAACTTCAATTTCATGGTATTTTGATTCCCCCTTCTTCCGTATTGCGTGAAATATCTGAAGGGGACAAACGCCAAGGAGTGAGAGGAATTCTTTGGGGTCGTGTAGCCAAAAATGAAACTAAGAAAGGAGCCATTTCCAGAGAGGGAGATGCAGTCAGCTGTGCAAGAGCTATCTGTAATAGATGGCATCTCTCTCTGACGTGATCTGTATTATCCTCCTATCTCAGCATCTTGCAGTCTTTAATGGATTCTCCCCTCCAGCATCTTTGCGAGACTGTGCCATTGTCCTATACACGTTTTACCAACTGGGACCAGAAGCACCAACAGGCCAAGACTCAAATCCCCTAACCTATGTAGGCACCCAGTTCCCACCAGTTACAGTCCAAAAAATCCCTCTGGAATCTGGGCACTATGCTGTTTAACCGTGAATTTATTTGTGAAGGTAGATAAAATGGGCTGTGACCACAAAGAGGCAAACAAATCTCGTAAAATCCAAGTTTGTTATTTCCTGTTCTGCTTTCAAAACAAAACACAATAATTTTAGCAGACAATTAAACTCCCTGATTTCCAAGGGAGGCAGGCACACAAATACTTTTGAGGATCTGAGTCCACATGATTATGTAAGGAATTAGCAGGAGGGAATTAACCCAATCGCCGGAGCATCCGTGTGGAGAGGAGTTTATCCACACTCGGGGCTGCCATCTGGGAATGTGCCGGAGTGAAATATAAAACCCAGAAATACTTAAAATTTAAATGAGGGAAGTGTAAGAAAATGGCACAACATTGCTCCGGGACAGGGGGACAGCTGACCTGTCCCATCTCCACCTCCTACCTCACCACCTGTGCTCCCAAAAGCCGGGAAAAACAAGCCCAGGGTGGCACATACCCCTTCCGAGTGCGTGGGACCTCCATGCAGGGCAGAGCAGCAGCAGCTGCCTGTGGGCTGGTTGTCCATGCAGTACCCTCTCTGCATAGATACGGGCTCTGCGTGGGGGCAGACGGTCCCTAGACACCCTAGGAAAATTTGGCAAGGAGGCCAGAGGTGCCAACGTGCCAGCCCCGCTCCAAGCAGCCACGAGGATGCGGGGACGAGACTGCACGATCGTAGGATTTCCATAACTCGGCAAGGATCTTACATTCCTCCCTCCTCCCTGGGGCTGGTATTAAATATGCTGCCGTATTAAAACAAAACCAATTTAAAAATATAATAATAATCAATAGAAGTGAGTTGGATTCAGGGAAGTAATGGGGAAAGTTGCGGGCCTGATCCTGCTCTCCCTTGGGCCGGGATAATGAGGAGCCTTGGGTGAAGGCTCTGGGAAGGCAGGTCAGAAACGCCCTCCTTCATTCCAGCCTGGGTGGGACAGAAAGGAGATCTGGCTCCTTTCCCACATTTAACGTTGTCAGTCCAATTTATCACGCTGAAACCTGTGGAGGTGTTTGCAGGAGTGAGGATGGCGGCGGCAGCCCTGGCAGTGCAGAAGGTGGCTGGGGGGAACCAGCTCTCCCTGCCCGGGATGGATGCAGCTCCCAACACCGAGCTGACAATAAAAACATACCTTTCCCGGGCAGGCAAAGGCTGCCTGAACTGTCACTTTAATTGAAACCTTCTGCAGTCATATACTTCACCTGATGTTTAATGATTCACCTCTTAAGCAGCCCACTTGTACCTTTGTAATCTTTCTGAAGGTTAACTTGTTGATCCTAGAAACTTGTCTGGAGAGAGCGAGGCAATTTGTAGGGAGGCTCAGAAGAAAAAATGTAGCGTGTTTTCTGATTAAAAGTATTTTTCATGAGAGAGAAGGACAGGGAAATAAATTGCAAAATTCAGCATAGCCGATGAGACTTTGGAAGGGAGAAAAAGAATGATAATAAAAAGAAAAAAAAAAAGAAAGAAATGTCCTTAAAAACCAGGAGGAGCTGAGGGGGTGGAGGCGGGTTTACTTTCCAGCTCCTGGGAGATATTTTATTTCTGCTTCACAGGAATTAAAAATATATTTGTCATTTACAAGATTAAATAAAAATAATCCTAGAGTTAAATTATTTTTAGGACATAAAGAGTTATGTTCTTATGGGTAATAATCTATTTGTAACACTGTAATGGAGTAACTGGCCATTTCATACAGCTTCAAGATCGATCCTTCCCTATTTGCCATGTACCTATGCAAATACATATCCCATTCAATTCATGCCCATGTCATAGAATCTGCCTGCTTCTCTCTTTCTCCTTTAATATTTAATTATTTAAAACAAGGAGACATTCCACAGGGAATTTTTGTCTCAAAAAATAGCTGACTTCTTCCTGTCATTTGAGAGTAACAGAAAAATATGAGAAAATGAAATTCTTTTTAAGTCCTAAAACTGAAACTCAAATAAGAAGAACGAGGAGAAAATCTCTTAAAACCCAGAACCAAACTTCCCCACCACCACCACTTTCACATGCATATTCTATTTTTTTTCTGTAGCTATTCATAGTCCTACCTAAATGTAGTCTATAAATCTACTAATATATTATTTAACACTCAAACTACTGGTATTAAAAATTATAAAATATTCTGTTGGCAATACATTTAATTGAATTCTTTTCAGAGACAGCTTGTTATTGCCAGACATGCTTTTAGAGATAGTACAGAGAAATAAAAGAATTTCAGGAGGCAGTAAAACAAATAATTACCATTTTCACCATTACTTCCTAATACCCTCCCATCCAGTCACGAAATCCTTTAAGTCTAAATCAAAGGGTTTCAGTGAACAAAATTGTACAGATCATTTCAAAGAATATAAAAATTATGTTGATGTTTTATTTGAAGAGAGAAATTGAAATTCACGTAGCACTCTACTGGCTGAGACATCTGAGGAGTTATTAAAAAAAACCCAACAAAACAAACCACGGTGGTTTAGCTTGAACTTTAGAGGCCTCTTTCAAAATGATCAGGATCGATGCAAATCCTTCTTTTAATTTCAATGTGCTTGTGCCCATAAAACTTTGAGGCATCATCCTTCTTCTTAGGCTCTCTTCTGCTTTTACTATCAGGGATCTGCAGGATTCTCTAAGGCATATGCAATAAATAATACTACTAACGATCCAAAGCAAGCACTGGCTTTATTTTTTATTTTTATTTTTTATTTTTCCCAATAAAGCAACTACTATCTCAGCAGAAGTCCTTATCAAGAAAGTATCTATAGGGGTTAGGGAGGTTTTTTTAGTCTTGACAGCTGAAAGCTGACAGATCTGCTGAAAAGGAACGAGGTCAGCGGTGCTGCTCAGCCACGGGCCAAGGATTTTCAGCTTCCACGGGTCACACGCTTCACATTTTCTTGGGTGCCAGGATGACAAGGTTTGGGGACAAACAAGGGGATGCTGGCTGAGGGGAGGGTGCACCATCACCTGCCCTGCCAGGAGGCTCCTCACCTGGCACAGCCCCTCCAAGGCACTGCCAGGCTTTGGTCCATAATTGGTTAAAAATTGATTGGGACCCAGGAGGGGTGGGAGGTAATTATCTGGCTGGAAAACCTCTGGCTGGAGTTTGCCTTTTAAATCAAAGGCAGAGATGGCACCGGGCTGTTGGTGCTCAGTGGGACGGGGACCATCCTTACGCACCTCCCTGTAACTGATGTTTACTCGTAGTCTGTGCTTAGGAGACTAGGCAGGCAGATGGGCAGATATCTCCCTCCTTTGCCTATGTGGGAGGAAAGTCATTTTTGACAGGCAAGTCTGCACTGTCTGCTGGCAGGGAGAGCCAGGTAGATATGCCAGTTATTTGGGCAATTTTGCTGGAATATTATCCCAGGGTTTTATCTGAGCATGATGCAGACACACAGCCCTCTGTCATCAGAGAGGTTCTTCTCGAGGGATATTGGTCCAAATGTGATTTGTTACCCCAAAAGGGGTGTCTGTACATGGCACAGAGGTAATAACACGCTCGCAGGTGGTGCAGGGAGCCATGTTGCTGCATGGAGGCACCACAGGTCAGCCGGCTGTACACCCCTTGGCAGTCTTTGGCTCTCCTCCCTCCCTCCCTCCCTCTAGTCCTGTCCCCTGGCGTGCCCTGTGCCCCCCCTGACCATACCAGTCTAGCCTCAGATGCTGACAGATGCTGAGAGGTACCTATGGCTGTCTAAATCCTTTGCACGAGGTATGATGGGAGCAACACAAACTGGGCCAGGGGCTTATGGATGGGCAAGCAGGGGGTGGGCTGCGTCGGAGCTGAGCTGGACAAAGGCGAGGTACGGTCAGGTGTGCCCAGGGCGTGCTGGAACAGCCAGGTTCTACCACGACATTCAAGTTTTTCCACTTCCAATCCTTTCCCTCGTAGTAAGGACCAACTCAGATCGCAAACACTCCAATTAAAACAAAACAAAACCAAACAAAAAAAAAAAAGACAAGAAAAAAAAAAAAGACAAGAAAAGAAAAAAACAAAAGACAAGAAAAGAAAAGAAAAGAAGAAGACAGAACCCCGATGAGCATCACAGCACTCTACTCCCTGCCACTTCCATACACCTGGCTGCTGCTCCCCCTTCTCCTCCCAGCCAGAGCCCATGCCTCTTCCGATACCCAGGAAAACATTTTGTTCTGCGTTAAAGGCTAAAGCTAACACATGACCAGTGAGAGGCAGCAGTTTGTTTAGCTCTTGGAGTTTATTTTAATTGCGGCCTTGTTTTGTAATGAGGACGGCTGGGGCAGGGGGAGCCTTCTGGAATCCGGGGGGCTGTTCCGGGGGAGTTTCCTTATCAATAAAAAGATGTTTGGTCTACTTAAATTAACAAGAACCGGGCAGGATGCATGCTCAGCTCCTTCGTTTTCATGGAAGTTGAACCACACACATTTGCTTATTAAGGATTTCAGTGACTGTTCGAGATCACAAGTCCCCTCCAAGCGCTGCCTTTAACATCCCCAACCTCCACTGAGGAGGAAGGGGGTGGGGAAGAGACTGGCCCTGTGTTCATGCTGACGGGCAGAAACCAGCCTGGTAAACCTGAGTAGTTTGTTATGATGATGCATGAAAAAAAAAATTAAAAAGAGGAAAAAAATAAAAGAGGAAAAACATGTGATTTTATGCAAATCAGGTGAATTGGACGGTTAAAAAAACCCTAAATGTCAGGTAGATAAGATCACATACACCTAGAGCAGTGTCATGATATTCTCTGCACATTACATTCATACTGGAAACCAAAACGTGTTACAGAAATCAGACACCCACAAAAAGCTCTGAGATTGCACTCAGAACAGGTTCCTGCAAAGCACCAACCTCTGACAAAATAAAAAAAATAAAAGGAAAAAAAAAAAAAAGTAGGTTAGATCAGAAAACAAGATAGTTCAATTCAGCCAGGGAATAGGCTGTCCCCGTGCAGCGTGCAGCCTGGCCTCCCTGCCTGCACATTAAAATGCACAAAACTCCTTTTAAGTAACGTTGGTGCAGTGGCACCCAGCTCGGAAACGGGCAGGCTGCTCCCGCAACCCATCCTGGGCTGCCACGGGGACGAGGAGAGATTTACAAGCTCTCTTCCATCAGGCCAAACTATTCTCTCCCAGACACATATTTTTGTTGCTTTTTTTCTTTAAAAGTCCTGGCAGCTATTTTGGGTGAGGATGGGTAAGCCTCATGGCCTGAAGGAGTTAATTTCAAAAGAAAAAATTACAGTGGGACGCTGTTTATTTAAGCAGTATTTTGTAAAAGATGCACTTCTTTCCAGAGGTGCAGTTCACCTGGGAAAAGTACGCACTGACCTTGATGCCACTTGAAAACCCTCTCCGTGTACCCTGGGGGGGGGAACAATCCAAACCCTGGGGGCTCCCAATGCCACAGAGCAGCACCTCCAGCTTTGAGGGCCTTCAACATCACAATGCAGCTCTCAAGGGAGGGTTAAATAACTTCACACTGCTCTGTGTGCCGCACACCAACATGCAGGCAGAGGGGTTGCTTTTCATCCGGGGAGCTCTGCCGGGGAAAATGGAGAGGCAGGAGCAGGACACACCACGGGGGGATGCCAGGCACCTGTAGCAATGCCTGCCCCTGTCCTTGCCTCTGGTTCCACTCCTTGGAGCTGCTCTGGTGTGCCCAGAAACACCCCTGCCAACATCGAGGGGATTGTTTTCCTGCAGCATCACCCCCGTCCCAGCATCGCCACTGCTTTGCAGCATGGCGCAGTGCAGTTCAAACCCCTACCCTGGGTGAGGGTGAGAGACCTGCAGGGCAGGAAGGCATTTTCCAGATGGAGGTGTGTGGGGCTGGCCCACAGCAGGGTGGGTGACCACAAGCCCCCCAATGCAGGGCTGAGTTGCTGTCCCTACACATGCCACACAGGCACCTCGTGGGGCTAAAGCTGCTGGGGAGCGTCCCGCAGCCAACATGGGGGCTGCTAGTAGCTTCTCACTCCCGCAGCAACTCTCCCCACCATGAGGACACCTTTCCCCCCCAAAAGCTGGTGGGCAGTGGAGGCGAGGGAGACTGTCCTGGTGGGGCATTGCTGTCCTGCCCGCCTGGCAGCCATCAGCTGCCAAGCTGGTCCCCAGAGCTGGGACGCAGATGGGACAGGCAAGGGAAGAGTGTGACAAGGCCTCACTCGGTACTCAGCCACCCGCCGATGGGGAGAGAAGGGTCGAGGGAAAATAACCCAATCCCCAGCATCCCAAAGCCCGTGGTGAAGTTCCAGGGGTCTGCTGATGTGTTTGGGGGGCAGAAGGAAGCGGTGGGAGAAGGGGGTGT
Organism: Jacana jacana; assembly: GCA_013400555.1. Classification (NCBI taxonomy): domain Eukaryota; kingdom Metazoa; phylum Chordata; class Aves; order Charadriiformes; family Jacanidae; genus Jacana; species Jacana jacana. Next base: position 570,391 of record VZTM01038472.1, on the reverse strand, counting down.
GTGGCAGGAGCACACTCAAGGAGCTGCATCTGGGCTCCGACTGACAGACACGGGGAAAGAGAAGGTTCAAAACCAGAGGAGAAAGGCCAAAAGCCCCACGAAAATGCCCAGGCCACACAGTTCCCAGCACGAAGGGGATTGCTGGTGGCTGTTCTCTAGGTCCCCGTAACGAGGGGGGTTAGAATGGAAACTCTGATGCAAGCCTGGCTGTGACCAGACAGGGAGAGACATCTCCCCCGTGAAAGTGCTACTTGAACAGAAGCCATGCTCGACCTCGGGTCTCCACCGAAAAAAAACAACCCAAAACAACCGAAAGCCAAGCCCGAGCAGCAGCCCTCTCGCTGCTCCCCATCGTCCCACGGGCACTGGGCTCCACCAGGCACACGCTCTGGCTGAAGCAAAAGCGTCACACGCTGCAGAGAAATGACAAAGAGAAAAGATCTGCCCCCCCCTCCCTGAACAACAACAACAGCAACCCCCTCCCTTTTAATGTAATTGCTGGAAAAAAAAAAAATATAAGAAAAAAAACAGCAAGTAGCCGGAGCAGTGTTTACGCTATGGGGTTGGTTCTTCCATGGGTTGCTTGCAGAGCCCCGAGACCCCCCCCCCACCTTGCCCGGGGCCGGGACCAGAGTGGCAGAGCCCGAGCTGCTCCTCGCACTCCTTGGGAATTCCATATCGCTTTTTAACTACAGGAAAGCCGTCTCTCCAGCATATCTGTACCAGCTCCGGTGTCTCGGGAGCACCATCCCTGCCTTGCCACAGGGCTATTTTTAATGATAAAACAAGCGGGATGAGCAGAAGAAGGGCTTTCCTCCTAGTCCGCTCCCCCACCCCCTTCCTTTGCTTTTAAGTGTTTTGGTTCAAGTTAAGAAATCAAAATATGAGCAACACCCGGGGACTTTGCGTCCGAGGTGGCTGCTCCGCGGGGTTCGGCGGTGGCCGAATCGGTAGCTCTAAGCGATCGCATCGGTCGGACCGAGGGCACCGCGACCTGCGGTGATTAATTCCCGTAAACAAATTTCTATTAATTACAACGGCCCCG
>VZTM01038472.1:476264-564800 GCA_013400555.1 Jacana jacana | reverse complement strand
TTTCTTTTTTTTTTTTTTTTTTTTGGAAGTTTTTCAGTCCCTGCTGGCAGCAGCCTAATACTAATTTGGAGGAATGGTGTAGGATGATTGTTTTGGGTTTTGGTTTGGTTTGGTTTTTCAGGGTGTTTTTGTGTGGGTTTTGGGTTGTTGTTTTTTTTTTTAGTGTCCTCAAAACCCTACTACAAATACAGGTGGTAAAACTTCGTGAGGCAGTCCTGTGTTGTAGGAACAGGGGTGGGTGTCCTTATTTTATGCAAATTCTCCATTAAAAAGAAAATCTTGTTACAAAGTCCATAGATGAGTAAAATGAACCTCAGACCAGTAGGTTCACTTGTCGGTGTGCAGCTTATGTCCCTTCACTTATTTGTGTCACTGGGGTTGAAGAGCTGTTTCACGCCTGTTTTGGTCCATGTGCTGTAATGTTTGGACTGCAAACTCCAGGCGAAGAGCTTTTACTGGTTCAGTCGGAGCCTGAAATGTTGTTTTCAGGTTTCTGAGAAGTTTATAAAAACCTAAATTTGGTGAAAAGTTGCCTGCACATTCATAACTTCTTGTTCTATTTTCTAGTAGCATGGGAGTCTATAAACAGGAGTCCTGTATGCTGAGTGCCTGTATTCTTTTCTTGATCTATTTTTAAACTATTCTTCTGCTTGGCAAAAAGTGACACTTGGTTTCCATGTTTACAGCAGGCATTGGCAAACCTCAGGAGTTCACAGTTTGCAGTTTGGTTACACGAGTATCCCAAAGTCAGCATCTGACCAGTAAACTCCTTCAGACTGCAAATTTAGTCTGCAAATGTAGTTTTCCCCGCAATTTTTTCTTTTTTTTTTTTTTAAATCCATGCTAGATCTTGTGTGTTCTCATTACTGTGGGATGCTGGCAGCCAAAAGACACACACCCCTGCATAGGAGAAAGCTTCTCATCTTCAGGTCTGCTTTAAAACCCTCAGTGGATCTTCATATCTGAAACACAGAGCAAAGGGCATTGGGAGAGAGGAGAAATTTGGGGGCTATGTTGGTTCCTTTTCCCTCTTTCTCCTGGTCAGCCTCTGGGCTGTATGCTGGGCAGATGTGAGAAATGTGGGATCCCAGCTTATGGAGGGGAGAGCTTGGGACAAGCACACTATAGGACAGTAGACCCTGAAGACCAGGCACCCTCTGAAATGAGTCTCCTTAAATAAAGGTCAAATTAACATAGTGGTTAAATAAACATAGCGGTGAGGGGATGCCTCTCCCTGGCCAAGGGACCCCAAGTTGCATGTGTCTCATCCCATCCAGGCAGGATGTCAGAGCAGCTCCTTGCTGCCAAGATGAGCTGTGCCACTCAGTCCCAGGAGGGCAGAGACAGGGAGGGGAGGGTTGGTGCCAGCTGGTGATTTACTGCCCTGGTGTGGGGTGGGGATGATGGAACAGCTCCTCTGAACCCAGCCAGAGACTGGACTCAGTTGGTGGAGGTGATCAGCTCTGGCTGTACCCTGCTGTTGAGTCGGCAGCTGGGTGCAGGGCTCTGTGTGGGTCCCTTGCTCTCTGGAGTAGTTCCCTCAACTTTGGCCAGGATGCTGCTCCTGCCTTCCCATGAAAAATTAATGTGCCAGATTGCTTGGGGTCGTTTGAAATGCTGAAGAAGGCTTGACTCCTCGCTTCCCAAGGGCACGCTCTGCCTCACAGTCAGAGCTTGGCTCTGTGGAAGGCAGGGGAGTCCTCTTTAGTGGAAAACATTGGAGGCAGTTCTAGTGCATTTTCCCCCCCACCCCCCTGCGTTTTCTTCTGCAAAGACCAAAACGATGTAGAGAGTTGAGCCAGGCCAGCCTTCAAGGGCAATCCTTTTAAACCCTCTTTTGAAGTACAAACTATAAAGTTCCCTGCAGCGCTTGAGAAAATATGCAGTTTTTCCTGGTTCCAAATGCTGATAATAAACCCGTCCAGATAATGTATTGCATTTCCTAGAAACATTTGTTTGCTGGCAGGAAATTGGATCAGATTGAAAGTTAGCAGAGACCGCTCGATAGAGCGAGTGCAACCCGCTCACGGAAGGCTACGATGGAAAAAACGACAGGGCTTGCACAGTGATGCTGCTTTTGATCTGTGCTGACGCTGTGCGCTAGGACTTCTCTCAGTCTCTTCTTGGGTTATTATTAACCCAGCCACGTTTTGGCTTAGACGCCAACCAGAAGCTACTAAATTAATAAAGCTGTGCTGTGACAGCTAAAGGACACTTAGTGCCCCCTGATTGCATACCGGGAAGGCTAAGCCAGGTACTTGCGCAACCCCAGCCAAGAGCATCCTCTTTGCCATGGCTTGTAGCACCCATGATTGTGCCTGGGGGGGCTCCCACGACACCTCGTTTCCTTGGTTGTCTCTCTGGTCTCTGTTCAGGAGAAGTGGGCATCCCTTGGTGCGGTGAGGGGGGCAGCTGGCGATATGCCCTGCCAGGCAGGGAGTTGCTCCTGTGGAGCTGGGTCTCTGCAGGGTACTGGGACAGGGGAGGAAGGGAGGGCAGGATGGAGCTTCCTCTGGGCGGGCAGTTTCGGAGCACTGTGTGGGATGAGGCTGTGGGGAAGGGAGATTTCACCCAGCCACCCCCTCCTGCGTGATGAGAGGGAGTCGGCGCTGCAGGCTCTGGAGTGGTAGGAGACTGGGGCCCGGGGAGGAGGCATGATTAGTGTTTTCTCCTAGACTATGCATTTGGGGGTGGGAGAGGGGCAAAGACAACAGGGTACCCCCATGCGTAGAGGGGTAGGGGAGGAAGGAGTCTTCCCTATCCACAGGGTGGGAGAAGGAGGGATGAAAAGAGATTGCCTATAAAGGGGAGAGTGAATGGATGGAGGGATGAGGGGAAGGTAAAGTCCCTGGTTCCCCCCTCTGCTGTGGGCTGGGAGAGCTGTGAGGGTCTCCCCTTTGCATGGGGTGGAGCTGGGAGGGGTTCCCCAACATACACAGGTGCTCCCTTCCCATGCTTTCAGAGCTGGCTGTAGGGAGGGCAGAGCCAGCCCTGGGCTCCCTTCCAGGAATGGGTTTTCTCGGGGAGGTGCCGGCAGGGAAGGGCTGTTCCCTGAACCACTGGGGCAGACCCATTGCCTTCCTGGAAGGCAGCAGCAGTGGCAGTCCCATGTGGCCACCCCCGAAATGGGCCCTGTGGCTCGCCCAGACCTTCCTCGCTGGGCACAGCAAGCACCAGCAGTGCGGCCCCAAGCACTGCTGGAGAACCCACATCTGCAAGGTACTGGGCAGGAAAACTGGAGTGGGAGGGAGGCTTGGGGTGATGCTCTGGCCCCAGCTGAGCCTGGGGGAGCCTCATAGGCTTTAAGAGGTACAGGATGGAGAAGGCTATGCTTGGCTGTGGTGGTCTTTTCTGCTCCCCACCGCTGGTCTCTGCTTGTCATAGATGTCCTCTTCTCTGATGGTCTCTGGCCAGAGCATCCTCCTATGCTGGGGTGCAGAGCTGTTGCTGTCAGAGGTTGGGAGGAGCAGGGTTAACCTGGGTCTGCATAGCGAAGGGAAGGAAGGTCCCTTTCCCTTTTGCATACCCACATCCTGCAGCCGGGAGCCACTTGGGATGCACCTGCAGCTTCCAGGGGCGGTTGCAGCAGCACTCTGCTGGGGAGGGATAGTTTGGGAGGGTGGAGATGGGGCTGTGCCACAGCCCAGCTCTGGGAGAAGACCTGGGTGTCTCCCTGGCCGGACAGCGTTGTGGGTAAGGGAATTTGGCGACAGCAGCAGCTTCTCACGTGATGCTCATGAGCACAGAGTTCATCTCGCAGCTTGTAACTGCGTTGGTTTACAGATGGGTCACCTCTCCGTGTCTGTGACATTGGGGTGAGTTCCTGGGATCACATCCACCAATGCAGCTGAGGTTGGAATGCCAGCCGGGAGCCTTGAATGCATACGTCTGCTCGCATGGATGCACGGATGTGTGCTGGGCTCCTTGCAGAGCGCCGCAAGTCCCTTGGCTTGAGATTGTTGGTAGCAAGCGGCTGGCAGCGAGCATGTACAGAAAGGTCAGAGTCTGCAGTATTTGGGAAATGAGTCACTTTTTGTGTGTGTAAAGTTATAAGCTGGCCAGGCTCAGAGCGGCTCTGCGGATTTGCATTTGATGGCTGAAATGGGGCTGTAAGACACCCCTCTGGGCTTTGTTGTGATATCTTGCCTTGAATCTCACCTTTTCATCCCACTCTAGTGTCTCTGGGGACGCGAGGGGAGCTTAGGCTCCAGGTCTGTGCATCTCCCACAAGGGAGCTGAATAGGCTCTCTGCAAGTGCTGACACTTACTGTCTCCATCTGGTTTTTGGGGTTCAGTCCTCAAATTAGTGTGATGAAGGTTCTGGAGTTTGTCGGTTCACTTATTTATTGCAGTTCTCCCTGCTGGGGCAGGCTTCCTGAAAACCTTCTTCCTGCGTTAGTGCCAGGTCAATTGTCTTTCTCCGTTTTAAGTAAATTTGAGAGTCATGGTGTGAGTTCGGGAAGGCAGTTAACTCCTGGGTTTCCGTGCCATGCCTCCCCAGCGACGTTGCCCGTAAAGCCAGCAGCTGGAGAAAAAGCTTGTGGTTTAGGGGAAGGCTTTTCCAGCAACCAGAGGAAGCCGTTTGTTCTGGGTCCTCATCCGTCTCAGCCACTGGCTTCCTCTGTGATCCTGGCCAAGTCACTTCAGTACTTGATGCCTGTGTCCTCCCAAGTTTGTTTGGCGGTCCCATCCCAGGGCATTTTCACCAGTGGTTGGAGTGCATGGGTATTCTGAGAAGGGGGGTAGCTGTTTCAGAGAACTGGATTCAGGCTCCTTCTAGGTTTCTGAGCAGAGTGGAAGCAGATGTTTGTGTGTAAATCCATACCTGTTAACAAGGTGCTGGGAATATGGCATTGCTCTTGGACGTGGCACTGGCCTGGAATTTGATCTTGGCAGGGGAAGAGTTATCTCCAAAAGAAGTGGTGAGAAAATTCTCGCTTGACTTCCCTTCCCCACCTGCCTTTAAGTTCCTGAGTCATGGAAATGAAAATCTCCTTGGCATACGCCCATGGTTTGGGCTAGAGGGTGTGGAAGCAGCTATGATTGGATTCTCAAAGCCTGTGGTTGTGATAAGAACGTACTGTACCGGAAGAAACAAATGTTAACCTTACTGGAGAGTAGAAGGTTTGTTATCTCTAGCTTTTATCCAACTGATACTCGAATGAAACAGCAGGCTTGTGTCCTGCCACAGCCAATTCATAATTAACCAGCTAATGTGGCATTTGTTTTCTTGTGCTTTATTTGTAGGTTTGAAAGAAACTTTTGGACTGTGAATTGAGCCATTGGGTATGTAAATTAAATTTTGTACTTCCCCTCCTAACCTCTCTCCCCCCCTTCCCTTTACCATGTTGAATGAAATGTTTCATTAGACCCAGCTGGAATTTGTTTTCAGGAGAGCAGCTGCTCTGTAGAAAATACTGTACGTTCATATGCTGCTAGGGAAGGAGGAAGAGTTCAGGCTGTGGGAGGGGGTTGATCATGGAGGAATTTGATGCTGAAGAGGCATATTCCAGCCCAAACATTGGGCACAGGGACGTGTGGGCTCTCCTGTGTGCTAGATGGGAGAACAGCTCTGAGATGGGTCAACAGATGTTATGCTGGGGGAAGGCTTCATGTTCCTCGACTAACCCAAGCCTTGCTCACTGGGAGAGACTGTGATGTGGTGTGGGTAGCAGCCCAGCAGGTTAGATGAATTCTGTTCTTCACTGTCACCACAAATTCATTGGGAAACTGTGAACAGGTCTTCTCCAGAGTAGCCAACACTTGGGAGCAGGAAAGGAGTTTGCTGGTCAGTGAGGGTTGGTGCTCCACTGTGGGCTGGATTTACCAGATGTTGAAATCCTTCAGATTCAGTTGGGACCTTCAAGGCTTGTTTTGATTCCTATGGCTGGATTTGCTGCCAGCCAGCAGAGAGGCTTCCAAGGAAGATCTGGAGGCTGGGAAACTGTGTAGGGAGCTTCACTGAGATGAACCTGAGTGGTGGTGGGAGGAGTGGGCTGGGGTGGAGCTGCCATGGGTGAGGCAGGGAGAAAGAGGAGCAGGTTAGCTAATCCTCAGGAGGGTCTGGTCACCTTCACCTGCTAGCTTGCTGGGTGGGACTGAAATATGCCAGGTCTCCCTGCTGGCCAAGAGACCTTGCTGGGCAGCCTGGCAGGCGCTTGGTGTGGTGCAGGGCTGTTTGTCTTGGGACTGAGGAGGTGGTGCTGTCCCTGTCAGCAGCAGTTGGCCATCTAAGCACATCCCAGAGCAGCAGCTGTCTCTTTGCTGGGTTTAGGGTACTTGCCTGGCCGCTGCTCCATTCCCATCCTCCTCCCACTTCTGTTTTGAGCAGACTCAAGATGGCTTCACCAGCAGACAGCTGCATCCAGTTCACCCGCCATGCAAGCGATGTCCTCCTCAATCTCAACCGCCTTAGAAGCCGGGATATCCTGACTGATGTTGTCATCATTGTGAACCGGGAGCAGTTCAGAGCCCACAAAACAGTCTTGATGGCCTGCAGGTGAGAGCAGGGTCCCCTCCCTGCCTCCCTTCCCTGCTCCCTCTGCCTTTGGCCACCAGCAACACTGCTGCCACACTGAGGAAGCTCGTGGGGTTTACAGACAGGGAAATAGAGGCAGAGAAGCAGAACTGAAAGGGGCTGCCAAGAAATTTGTACCTGTAACAGGACTACAGTTGAGATGTTTCACCTCCAGTGTGGTACCCACATTTCTCTCCTCCTTGTGTGCTCACATCTGCCCACATGCAGCCCATAGAGACAAAAAGGAGCACAGCAGATGTGAGGCACATCCTTGAAGGCAAAGCACAAATGCTCTGCTGCAACAGGACAGGAGGAGAGAGGAAGGGAGGGATGGATGCTTGTTGGGGTGAGCAAATACTCTGTGACCGCAGTGACCCCTGCTGCTGCTATTTTTAGAGCTATGCTTCCCTGGCTGCACCGACCTTTGTTGATTTTTTTTTTTTTTTTATTATTATTATTATTTATTTTTTTTTCTTTTTCCCCAAGCCTGGTGGGGTCTAAAATCCCTTTCCAGCTCCTTGGATTGCTGGAATCGCTTCCTAGTGAACACTAATTAACATCCCACCATAGCCCAGTTGAATTACAGCAGGTGCCTTCCAAGGTCTCCTGATGACTGTGATTCTGTGATGACAAGGTAGAAAGATTTGAAAAAGCCAAAGTTTGACTATTAAGACATCTGAAAAATATTTTGCCAACATTTCCTTTTTTTGGTTGTTTTTTTGTTTGTTTTTTTTTTTTTTGGTTTAGTTTTGTTGTTGTTTTGTTTTGTGGGTTTTGTTGTTGTTGTTGTTTTTTGTTGTTGTGGTGGTGGTTAAAGAGATAGTGTGGATGCCCCAAGAGGCTTCTGAAAGAACTGAGTCACAGTGGGAAGGGGAGGTGGTAAGAACAACAACCGGGAAAAAAACACCCCAAAAAACAAACATAAAAAACCCTGGGAATTTCTAAATGGAGGCAGTGGGGAGTTGTCGAGCAGGTGAGGTCTAAAAGCAGGCTGTTCCAGTTGGGAAAAGCGCAGTGCAGAAGACGCTTACTAAGCAGAGAAACCAGGCTTGATAATAAGGGGGAAGCTCAGGAAATTCTGTAATTGCCTCCTCCTCCCTTCCCATTCATGAACCCCTCTTTGCTAAGGGATTTCAGTTAAATTCTCCTTTCTTCCTCTGAATTATCATAATGCTACTGTCTCCTCTCTGCAGTGGCCTCTTCTACAGCATCTTCACTGACCAGCTCAAGTGCAACTTGAATGTCATCAACCTGGACCCCGAAATTAACCCTGAGGGGTTTTGCATCCTCTTGGACTTCATGTATACGTCCCGCCTGAACTTGAGAGAGAACAACATCATGGCCGTGATGGCCACAGCGCTGTACCTGCAGATGGAGCACGTGGTTGATACCTGCCGAAGGTTTGTCAAGTCTAGGTGAGTGCCATGAGTCAACTTTGGACAGTCTGTGAGGGTGTGTTTGGGTGGGAGGGAGGAGAATTTACAAAGTACCTGAAAACAAATCCTTATGGGCTGAAAATGACAGCGTCTCCCTCCTTTTTGCCTGGTTCCAGTGAAGCAGAGATGGTGTCTGCTGTGAAGACCCCAAGGGAAGAGTTTTTGGCTGGACGGATGCTGAGCCACCCAGAAGTGATGGCTTATCGGAGCAGAGATGTCTCGGAGAATGGCATGCCTCTCCAGAATGGGTCCCTCTGCAATGGGAGGGCCTTTGCACCTGGCTTGATCAATAGTTTGTCTGGATCCCCCATTTCCTACCATGGATACAGCCCTCTCCCTCTAAATAGCTTCCTTGTGGATGATGAGTTGCGGGAGATGAGGATGCCTCTCTCTGAACTCTCAAGGGCAGGTGCCTTCCCCAAGGAGAGGATCCTGCCATGCGACAGCACCAGGACAATCCCCACTGACTACATGAGAACCATTACAGACATCTCGGCCAACATGTGCCACGCTACCATTTATGCTCCAAAAGAAGGTGCTGCTGAAGAAGCCAGGAGTGACATGCACTACAGCGTAGCCTCTGGCCCCAAACCTGTTGTCCCTTCTATCCGAAACAATCCCTATTTCTCTTGCGATAAAGTGGCCAAAGAGGAGGAGCGGACCTCTTCAGAGGATGAGATCAGCCAGCACTTTGAGCCCACCAACACATCTCTGGACCGCAAGGGACTCATCAGCCCCCAGAGTCCTCAGAAGTCAGACTGTCAGCCCAACTCGCCAACCGAGTCCAGCAGCAGCAAGAATGCCCGTATCAGTCAGAACTCCAACTCCCTCTTCACCAAGAGCCCCACAGACCCCAAAGCCTGCAACTGGAAGAAGTACAAGTTCATTGTCCTCAACTCTCTCAATCAGAGCACCAAGCAAGACAATGGTGACCAGAACGAGATGGGAACCCTCTCTCCTCGCACATACATGCCCATGTCCACTTGCCAGCAGTCCATGGAGCCAGAGCATCTCAATGTGCAATCTCCCACCAAGATGAGTGTGAATGGAGAAGACTCTACTATCCCACAAGCAAGCAGACTCAACAATATTGTTAACAGGTGAGAAAATTTCCCCCTTTCCTGCCCCCCAGGAGGGAGAAGGCTCCCTGTGCTGTTGATGAGGGTTTGGAACTGTGTAAAGTAACAATAGCATTGGACTGAGGAGCACTGAGAGCATGTGTGAGCTGGTAGAAACCTGCATTTGGTGGAGCACTGCCAGTGACACCTGCTGGGTGGCAGCTGTCCCCACCAGCAGTGCCAGCCTGGCTTGCTGATGAAATTCGGAACATTGAGTCAGGAATCCCTGTCTCACTTCTGCAGCTCTGGATGGTTTCTGGAGCCTAGATTTTCTTAACTTGGTTTTCACCAGACTCCCTGTGCCTCAAGCTTTTGATTGGCTCTAAGTGTTGGAACAGCCAAACTACCAAGGAACAGGATGTTATCCTCTGGACCTTCCTAGAGAGCTCTGAGGTCATTTGGTGATGGGTATTGGAAAAATTGAGGCTCAGGCACCTGTTGTTGATCAGGGCTATGCTGTGCATCCCACCACAGAAGTGTCCCCATAAAACACGGCCGTGTCTCTTGTCTGAAATGGTGCAAATAAGGGCCCAGTAGCTGAAGCACAGCAAAAGCCTTCTCACAGATGTGTGCATTGCCATCTTTCCACAGGTCCCGGGATGGATCCCCTCGGAGCAGCGAAGGGCAGTCCCCACTGTACATGCATTCGTCAAAGTGCAGCTCCTGTGGCTGCCAGTCCCCACAACATACTGAGATGTGCCTTCATACCCCTGGCTCAAACTTTGGAGAAGAGATGGGGGAAACCCAGTCTGAATACTCCGACTCCAGCTGCGGTGAGTCTTATATCCCTGGTCACCTTTTTCAGCCAGCAGGCAAAGGGGCTCTGCAGTCTGGGGACCTGTCCAGCCCGTGCCCTGTGCCCAAATGGGCAGTCAGACTTGTCCCTGATGCTGGTGGATCTCAAGGTGCTTTACAGTCCTATCTTAACCGGCATGTGTGCTTGCATGTGAGGGACACACACATGTGGGAATTGCTTCCTTCCTCCCCTTCCCCAGCACCATCCAGATACCTTCTGCAGGGAGTTAGTCACCTGCTGCAAACTTGGCAGTTGGGGACAGGAAATAAAGTGCACCCCACCCCACCAGAACTATAGGAGAACAAGCTTGGCAGATGTAATGACCCTAATGGGGATTGGGCAAGATGGTGTGTCTCATGCATCCATCATAATATCTTCATTATGAGGGAGCCCAATGCGCACATCTGGAGAAATGCAGATAATGAGGCTTGCAATCTTGTTGCAAAACTCCACAAGCCCAGAGACAAGAATCTGTGCACCCATCTGCCTGTGGCTCAGGGAGGAGGAATGTGGAATCGTCACCCGTGGTGTGGGCAGAGTGCCACAGGGGGCACCCTGCTGTGGCGATGCTCAAAGCTACATATGACATTTGTTAGGCACTCTCCAAGGGGGGAACCTGCCTTGTGCTTCAGATTATGATGGTTTTCCCATGCTCAAGGAAGACATCTGTACATGTAAAGGTTTAAGACCTCTAAAGATGCTGGAGTTGCTCCAGAGCTCAATTTCCATCCTTTGGAGGATGCCTGATAACTTGGGTGCCTTTGAGGACCTCTCTGTCCAGGCGAGATTCTGGCTTCTTGGAAGCACCCTGAGTCACACTGAAGGAGAGATTGCCCATGACAACTTTGCCCTCTTTGAGCCATGCACGTTGTTGTTGTGTGCACAAGGAGGTCAGGAGGTAATGGCACAGTGCAGGCACTCTTGACTGCCAATGTCTGGGCTTGTCTCCTTGTTGCAACACCTGCTCTCGCTTCCCTTCTCCACCACCCCAACCACATCCTGTGGCCTATCAAGTAGCTGGCCCATGCCTTGCCCATCTCATTGCTCTCCTCTGTGCCCTCCCAGAGAACGGAGCCTTCTTCTGCAATGAGTGCGACTGCCGGTTCTCCGAGGAGGCCTCTCTCAAGAGACACTCTCTGCAAGTCCACAGTGACAAGCCCTACAAGTGTGACCGCTGTCAGGCCTCCTTCCGCTACAAGGGGAACCTTGCCAGCCACAAAACCGTCCACACGGGTATGGTGCTGACCATGGGGATAACTTAGTGGGGAGGCTGTGGGTTGCTGGACATCGGTTTCTGGCTGGATTTGTCCCAGACATGGTGTTCCCAGCTCTGTGTTACCTGCTGTCCCTGATGGGAAGAGCAAGGTGCTTTTTTCAGCACTGCCAAGGAAGCCCTTGGGCAGAGCATCAGACCTGGGAACAGGGGAGCTGCTGCCCAGCCTCACAGCAGGGCTGGAGCTCGAGCTCTTTTACTGTAAAGCACTGGATACACCATCATTGCTAAAGACAGCTCGCAAAACGCGTGGTTGGGAGCAGATGTGTAGCCTTCAGGTTACTTTATGGTAGACTTAACAAAAATAAATAAATACAACCAAAAGAACATTTAAGGAGAAGTCTGGGATATCTTCTTTTTTTTTTTTTTTTTTTTTTCCCCCTACATCCTAGAAATCCAGATTGTATCTAGTCTGGCAGAAACTCTGCTGATGGAAAAATCTGTGAACAGATGGACCCTGTGAATTGGCACAATGAAAGCTGAGAAAGGAAGGGGATATTAAGGGTCTAGTCATTTGCTGACAAACCTGGGGGTTGTTGGTTTTGTTTGTTTTTTTTTCTTTTTCTTTTTTTTGTCTGCTTTAATTAATGCTTAATATGGCAATAACCAGGTCAGTGGCTGGGAAGGGAAATCTGCGCTGATGACTCGGTGCTGCTGCACTGTGTTAGGCATAAAGTCCAGCAGCCTCAGCTGAGCCCCAGGAGGCCTGTGTCTGTGAAAGAGATACAAGTGCCAGGGCAGGGCTTGAGGGCAGGCAGGGTCAAAGCCTGGAAATAAAAGAACAAGGCAGGAAGGCTTGATGATGGCTGTTTCCCATTCCCCTTTGAGCCCATCTTCAACCATCCTGAAGAAACTAGTTAAAACCTTTTTGCAGGTCCCCCCATCAATGTGAGACTCAGCCAGGGCCGGCACCACTGCTGGCTATGATTGTAGCTGAAAAATAACTTGGGAGCCAGGTCTCTGGGCATGCCTTGGCTTTCTGCTCTATCAGCTCTTCTTGCTCCTCTAAAGAGGTGATGAACAGCCAGGGCGGGATGTGCTGGGGACCATGAGGAGCCCGAAGGGAGCCAAGTGGCCTTGCATGGCTTATCATGGCTGTAGGGAGACACAGGTGCCAGCTGCTGTCACAGGGCCAGGAGGAGCGATGCTGTTAATGCTCACTGGCGGAGCTGCACAACTTTTTCTCTTGCCCTGAAGGCTGCAACTCCTAACCCAAAAAAGAAAAGGTTAGGAGAGTGCCTTCTGAGCTAGCTGACCCTGCTTTGGGGACACCCTGAGCTGTCCTGCCTGATGCTGCTTGTCCATAGCCATCTCCAAAAGGGACAGGAATCGGGACTAGTGCTTCGTGCTACAGGGTCTGGCACCTAAAGGGACTTGAATTTGGAGAGCACAGTGGATCATGGGGGCTGAGCACATCAGTATTTAATCTCTCACCATTTCTTTGGGGGTGTGTAGGAGAAAAGCCGTACCGCTGCAACATCTGTGGAGCGCAGTTCAACCGGCCGGCCAACCTGAAAACTCACACACGCATCCACTCTGGAGAGAAACCATACAAGTGCGAGACCTGTGGGGCCAGATTTGTCCAGGTACGTGTGGCCTCGGACCTGCAGTCAGTGCCTGGGGAGGTGGGACATGGCTGGACCTCCTGCCTGAGACCAGTGATGCTACATGGCAGGGAGGAGGCCACGCTCACTGCCTTGAGCAGCTCTTCTTGTGGTATTGTGGGATAAATTGGGGCCTCAAGGTTTGTGTGGGCCAGTTTGGCTTAACAGGAAGCCTGATGGATGGTTTTAGCTGCTCTCCTCCATTTGCTGTTAAAGATTGGAGGTATCAAACCTCAGACACAGGTGGCCCAGCTAAAACCCCATAGACAAAGATGACTGGGCAGAACCCTACTCACAGTGGGGTGCCTGCATCCCTGGGGCTGTCCTCACTTGGAGCTGTTCTCTCTTTAGGTGGCCCACCTCCGCGCTCATGTGCTCATTCACACTGGGGAGAAGCCATACCCCTGTGAGATCTGTGGCACACGCTTCCGGCACCTGCAGACCCTCAAAAGTCACCTTCGAATCCACACAGGAGAGAAACCCTATCATGTGAGTGACTCTGCTTCTTTTTTAGGGGGTGGGGGGTGTCTCAGCAGGGGTGGGGGAAGGATGCTACCAAACTCAGGGGGCTGAAAAGACACCAAGGCATTCGTTTGGGCTGGTTGCAGCATCCCAATGCCCTTTGCCAGCCTCGTGATGCCCCATGCCAAGGTCAGGTCTCTGCTTCTCATGCATTAGCTGGTGCCAATGTGGTATTTTGTCGTGAGTTTTTTATTTGGAAACACTGACACGCTGCCCAGGCTGAGTACATCTTAGCTGCTCTTCTTCTCTTCCACCCCATCTGGAAGAAGGTCACACTTCTCCAAATAGCTGTGTCTTAAATTACAGCCACCCGCTGTGTGTGGGGATGGAGGAAAGGAGCCGGCAGCCTGGCCTGGGGTCTCCTGTGCCAGTGGAACCTGTGACGAGCAAACAGCCTGCCCTGCCTTGTTGCAGGTCTGGGTGCTCCCAGCTCTTTGCTAAGACTTTTCTGGCTATCCCCATCTGCTAGAGAAGGAATCGGAGAAGGGGTTATCATCCGAACATCCCTCTGGAGCTTGACAGGGGTCAAAAGCAGCTCCCGAAATAGCCCTGTAGCTGGTTTGAACATCTGGCTAAGGAGCTTGGTGCTATGTCCGTCAGAGTCAAGGCTCCCTCCTAAGGGACCTTGGCCTTTGTGCATTCCATAAACCAAAATGTGCTGCTGAAAGCCTGAGATGGGGTTCCTTATGCTGGGAGAGGTGCCGGCGTTATGGGGACAGAGCAACAGGACACAAGGCAAGGTTTAGGGACTGAAAGAAGGGCAACTCAGGGCCTCCAGGTGCTGCTTCAGCTTCCCCACTGCTGCTTCCCCTGCATCCTTACTTTCGCCCAACACCGGTGTAAGGGGTGCAGCATCCTGGGGCAGCAGGACACGCTGAGGGGAAGGACATGTCCCCTTGCCCTTGTATTTCTCACCATTCACCTTTGCCTCTCACCCCGCAGTGTGAGAAGTGCAACCTGCATTTCCGCCACAAAAGCCAGCTGCGGCTTCACCTCCGGCAGAAGCACGGGGCCATCACTAACACCAAGGTGCAGTACCGCATCTCGGCGAGCGAGGTGCCTCCGGAGCTCCCCAAGGCCTGCTGAAGACAGAAGATTTCCCAGGAGGAGGTTGCCTTTGGGGAGGGGGTGGGTGGGAAAGAAGCTATCCAAAGGATACTTGGAACACTTTAAAGGAAAAAGGAGGAAAGAAAAAAAAAAGACAAAAATAATTTCATCACATGATGGAGTGCCTCTAAACCCATACTGCAGATAGGTGGAAAAACATTAGAAATTTAAAAAAAAATTACAAATACACGGGTTTTATTTTTTCCCAGTTATGTGAAACAAAAAGACAAATGAAATTATTCAGATCTTACTGTATATAAAACATAAAAAATAAGACTAGTCATTTTAAATGTCTGTGCAGTGGAGTGTTGATAAACTCTGGAGTCTAACCTTCACAGCCTTTGCCGTTTGAAGATGAGGAATGTAATGTCGATTTATGGGAACAGATTTTTTTCTTTTGTATGCAAAATGTGTGTTCTTTTAAAGAGAAAGTATGCTATTAAAGAGAGGGCTTTAACTTTTTTAACCAAAGGTGAAGGAATCTATGGCAGAGTTGTAAATATATATAGATATAAATATATAAATATATATATATAAAATAAATATATATAGACCTTTAAAAAAAGCTATATTAAAAATATATAAAATGCATTAAAGGCTCAGTTGGACTCTGCAGGCAGAAGCCACTCTGAGAATCTTTATTATGATAGAGCACTTAACGAGATATTTTAAAGTATTGCATCTGTACAAGTAAGAAAATATTTTGTCTAAATGCATCAGTGTATTTGTATTTTTTTGCAAGTGAAGGTTTACAATTTACAAAAAAAAGTGTGTATTAAACCAACAAAGCTGCAGAAGGAATTTAAAATAATAATAAAGTGTAATTTTTTTTTTGTTCTAGTTCTCAGTCTGTATATATGTAAAATGTGGTTTCGCACGGTGCCTTTCTTTTCAATGGAAGTTTTCAATGTATGGACTATATTGAGCTCAGTTTCTTCAAGGTACAGCCTGATGTTGCAAGAGGAGTTTTGGTGGAACTCTCTATCGGGGAATGTTTTATTTTTTTGTTTTTAGGGGTTGGTTTTTTTTTTGGTCATATTTTACATGCTTGCGTTATAAACGATCTCGGGAGACAGGGTTTGGGCTGTGTCTAAACTGCATTAATGCGTTCTGTAAAATATAGCTGTACAAATAAAAGAATAAAATGAAGAAAAGTGAAGTACGGAGTGAGGGGTCTCTTCTTGCTTGTCCTTCCCTGTAAGCACCTGGAAAGCCAGTTGGTGTCCTCGGAAGGCGCTGAACATCCTAAGCCCCAGGACAAGCTCTTGGCTTGGTGTGTGGAAGGCAGATATGGCTGGAGGAGCCTTTTCCAGGGTTGAGTGAAGATGGTCTCTGGTGGGAGGTCAGAGTAAGACACAGGCTCGATGCTCTGCATCCTGGTGGGGACTGTCCTTGCTACTTTCTGCATTTGCACTGAGTAGCCGGCAGAAATAGGGCAGAGCCTGGGAGAGCCCTTTTGCTGACCAGCCCAGGGCTGTTTCCAGATGGCCAGGCAGTTATTCATATTTCCTGGAAACCGATGCAATTGCCAGAACTGTGAAGAGAAGAAGGCTGTCTGCTCCTCCTCTGGCTTTCCAGTGCCTGGTGAGGGGGTGGCTGCCACTCTGGCTGCCTTGTGCAATGGTTAGGTGGGGCAGGGTCCCGTAACCCCCTCCAGGATCTTGGCCAATAGCATCTCTGAGCTTCCAGACATTGCATTCTGGCTTTGGGACAGAGCTGGGAAAGCCCAGCTTGAGGGAGTCCACCTGCCCACTCCAAGCAGGGAAAGGATTTTTGTCCATTTGGGTGGCTGTGCAGAGCTTGGGGGTGACCAGGCTGTTGGGAAGTAGGGGTACCTGGGGTGCATGCAAGTGCCTTGTGCAAGCAACTCATCAGGTCTTTGCTGGTGAGAGCTCATGAATTGCAGAAAACTCGAGTCTCATCTGAAAAGCTGCTCCAAATTACACAGGAAAGACCGTCTGCAACCAGAGCTGGTGTGGAGCAGAGACACTGCTTAACACGGCCTGGGGCGGGGTCTGGGGCACACAGTTCTTGTTTCATTTTTAGTTTAGTTGATTCATAGATAATTTTGGTGTGGGACTTGAGGGAGGGGGATGGGGGGGCTGTGATTCACAGCAGGGGGACTTGGAAAAACCAGCTGCAAGGGGAGGGCCTGGCTGTGGGGTCAGGAGGGGCCATGTAAGGAGAAGCTGGAAGGGAAAAGGAGGATGGGCTTTTCAACACAGCATAGAACAAAAAGTGGACACAAGACAACCAAAGCTGTCCTGCATAGGAGGGAAATGTGCAGAAGGGAGGAGGGCCCCCAGCTCCTCTAGCTTGTCTCCCAGAGTGCCAGATCTGCTGGCACATGAAGAAGCCCCTAGAAAAGCAAGGGATGAGCTGGAGGCAGCATCTCTCTCTTCATGCTGTTTGATTTTGTTAGGCAGGAAGACTGCTCAGCAACCTGCAGCGAGTACTCGCCCACTGTACGGCAGGCTTTTTGTGGGGTGAGGACCTCTCAGCTGCAAAAACCTCTCTTTGCATGCATCCACCTAGGACAGGAGCCTATTTTACATCCTGCAGGTTGGTCTCATCCTGCTGACTGCTCAGCAAGGCTGAGCCCAGCAGAAGCCCTCACCAGCTTACTCGTGTTCAGCACGGGGCCTGGGAATGACAACAAATGGGGCATTGGGAATAGCAAAAACCCACTTTCCCGCCTCATTCCCTTCCTCTCTCCCCCTCTCCCCAGTAGGTCTTTAATGTTTAGTAAAGCTGGTTATCCTTAGGACAGGGTTTTGACACACATACTGTCCTCATTTGACATACATACTTAGGTTTCCCCCCTCTCTGTCAGAAGCTGCCTGTCTTTGAGCTCACCACCTCTCTGATTACTGCAGTTGTCACTTTGAGAAGGGCTGGGCTGACAGCCCTGCTTGCCCTGGACAGGCCGGCTGTGTAGCTGCGACCTCTATTTCCCATTGACTTGCTCAGCTGTGTTTGCAAAATAAATACAGTGTTTTCCTGGATCATGGCTGTGTTTCCTTCTCCTGACAGATAACTTGTTTTTTAAACAGTGATGTCACAGCTTTTCCAGGCAGTTCCGCTGAAGCGATAGCAATCAATCCCATACTGTCCACGGGGCAGAGGTCTGCAGGCGTCTGGCACAGCCAGCCCGTACTGCCCAGCCTCAGCACAGATACTGTTTGCAGAGGCAAGAGAGCAGTCACATAACAGGCTGCCCTACCAGTGGTTTATGGCTGCAGAGCCCGTGAACACTGAACTGACCCTGCCCATGTCAGTGCTGCTCAGTTATTTGCCCTTTGAAAACCCTGTTCCAGATACAGAGTTTGGCTCTTGCCAAGACTCAGAAGAAAGGACACCACCAAACCGATAAACTGGCTGTTTTCCAGGAGGTGTCCCAGAAATTGTTTGAGCAGCTCTTTTGGTACCCATCTCCCCATCCTCCCACAGAAAGACCTGCCCAATAGATGGGGATGTGGTCAAGTTTTCCTTTTCTTAAAGTTTTTCTGCACTGAAAACACCCCTTGCCATCTTGCCAGTTCCTTTCCCATTTTACTTCTCAGCACAGCCCTTGGGAAGGGCCAGCAGAGAAATGGGGTTTCAAGTTCCCTGGGGCTGAGCAGGGATCAGGGCAGGGAGATGCCCACAGCGATGCTGTGAACCACTGTACTGAACGTTCTGCACTCACCAATCTATTCTCTAGCCTTTAGGCCTGGGTTTGGGGCTGAAAAACCCATGTTGATTTTAAAAATGACACTAAAGCATGGACAGTTAAAATGCAGGCACCAAGATCGTGACTTTCTAAATGTTTTATGGGTTTAGGGGCTTTACGACACAGTCGGCTCTCGCTTTCCCTCGACAGGGATGCTGGACGGCTCAGAGCCGCCTTCCGCGTTNCCGGGCCGCCCCGGCGGGAGGGCTGCGAGCTCCCCGCTGTATTCTGACGGATCTCCACGAGAGGGCAGGCGAAGACGGAGTTTAAGCAAGGAGTCCCCGGAATAAAGGTACCGATCCGAAAAAAAAAAGAGATAAGTAAGTAAATAAATAAATATCAGCCCGACCCGGGACATCTGCTGCTGTCGGGGAAAACCTTACAAGCTGGGGGAAGGTTTGCAGTCAGGAGACAGGGGCTCATCTGTAGTTTGCCCAGGTACCAATATAGGTTAGGGGTGGACCTGCTGGAAAGTACTCCTGAGAAGCATCTGGGGGTTCCTGGTAGATAGTAAACTGTCTCTGAGCCAGCAATGTGTCCTTGTCACCAAGAGGGCCATGGAATTCTGGGCTGCACAGGGAAGAGTGTGGACAGTAGGTTAAGGGAGGTCATTCTGCCCCTCTACTCTGCACAGATAAGGCCACAACTGGAATAGTGCATCCATTCCTGGGCTCCCCAGTTCAAGAGAGACAGGGAAGTACTGAGTCAGTTCAGCGTAGGGCAGCAAAGGTGATTAAAGGATTGGAATATCTCCCTTATGAGAAAAGGCTGAGAGAGCTGGGACTCTTTAGCCCGGAGAAGAGAAGGCTGAGGGGAGACCTTATTAATGCTTATAAGTATCTGAAGAGTGGTTTGAAGGAGGATGGAGCCAGACTCTTTTCCGTGGTTCCCAGTGACAGGACAAGGGACAATGGGCACAAGCTGGAACACAGGAAGTTCCATTTGAATATGAGGGAAAACTTTTTTCTGGTGAGGGTGCCAGAGCACTGGAAGAGGCTGCCCAGGGATGGTGTGGAGTCCCCTTCTCTGGAGACCTTTAAGCCCTACCTGGATGCAATCCTGGGTAACGTCCCCTGGGCAAACCTGCTTTAGCAGGGGAGTTGGACTAGATGATCTCCAGAGGTCCCTTCCAACTGTGAAAATTCTGTGATTCAATGATTATCCCTGGGGTCTCCTGATGTAGATCTGCTGTGAGGAATGACCAGCTGTAGCCCAGGGTGGTTGGGAGCAGCCTGAGAGCCACTGCAATCCAATGGGCAGGATCCTGTGTCTCTGGGATGCACAGTGCCTGTTTGTGGGGTTGGACCCAAATGGCCATGACCACCTGGAGCCTCCTGGTCTGGCCTCTCTGAGAGGAGGCCGCTGTCACAGCTGGAGGGAAGGCAGGACCAAGTTCTTGCTGTAGAAATGGTCTTTATAGAGGAGAGTTATATATATAGAGAGAAAGCAGAGCCCTTGTATTATTTCTTGTGCTTATCAATCTGTATCCATCATCTCTTGCCTTACGTTAGTAATTCCTTACAGCTTGGGCCAGCATCTGTACAGTCCCTAACACAGCCCCATCCCTGGCTCCTAGTAGTCACCACGGCAGTACAGGTAAATAGCCTGGTACTGCTTTTAGCTCATCCTGTTCACTTTTGCTTCTGTACATGCTTGTGCTGATCTTTACCATGTCTGATTTCAAGGGGGCTGCTTCCAGCCCTACAGATGCTGTGGCAGCATCCTGGGAGGCTGAGACCAGGAATGAATCTTGACTAGTGGTAGTCCTGGATACAGCTCAGGCTTTTAGACAGAGACATCAGGAAAATTAAGTAGCAAGATCTCTTCTTTGTGAACCTCCACAGTTTGGCTCCCGTCTCACCTTGCTACCTGGAACAGAATCACCAGAAAACTGTAATTAATGGAGAGTCCAATTGTTTAGAATTTGTGCCCAAGTTTTACTATAGAAACAGCATTTTACCCAGAAACCTCTCAGGTCTGTTGCAAATACATGTACAATCCCGACACCGCCACTTTCTGCATAGCCCATCCAAAGGACACACAGTGCCAGTCAGTAGGAGTTTCTCTCCCTTGTTGAGCTCTTGTTTCTCATTGTCACTCAGGCATGACCGACTGCTCTTCCTCTGCTCATTCATATCTCCTGGGGTAGCATCTGCCCTCCACAAGGAAGCTGCTCTATTTAGGTTTTTGGCAAGGTACAAGAGCTGCAGGACTGTGGTGGCTTCTTCACTGCCCCACAGTGTGGGGTGCATGTCCAGAGCCAGGATGAGGAATTCTATGGGTCTGGCTCCCAGGTCACAGCTCGACCCTACCCACTTGAGCGCTAGAATATAAGAAAAAAGGAGTGTTCCCTGCTGCCTAGATAGTGATGCATGGCAAAACTGTCCTGCTCGTGAAAGCAGAGCTGAGAAAGTCCGGAGAGCATTTTCTAAATGATAGCTGGGGTGGGGAGGTGTCATGAGAGCTGGTGTTGTGGCTGTGGTGACAGCAGAGGGCACGCTTTGCCGGTACAGAGCTGAGCATGCAGCCTGTGCACACAGTCCCGGGCATCGCCGGGCTGCTCTGGATCTGCGGAGCCAGCTGGAAACTCGGGGGTAAGGAAGCAGCCACAGGAATTCAATACAATTCAATCGTCTGCAAAGCTACATGCCCCACAGCACTGCGGCAGAGAGAAAGGAACAGCATCACCTTCGCTGCAGCTGAAAGGATGATGGATTTATCTGGCTGGGGAATGAGTATAAAAAAAATTCAGAGCGCAGTGATCCCAGAGAGGAGCTGGGGGAGGGGGAACTGGTAAATCAATCTGCAACTTGTTTGGGGCTCCATGCCCGTGCCAGAGTTATAAGAACATCTGGAGGTCTGTCCTTACCTTGGAGACAGTCCAATAATGTATGGAGCACATGGACTCCCTTTCTCCACTCCCTCATTGCTAGCTCTTTCAGGGCAGCACATGATGGTTTTATGAATCAAAGTGCATGTTTCCATTTTCATTTAAATTGTATTTTCCCTTTATATTTTCTTTTAAAGGAAACGGGAAAAAATCTTCAGCTGGAGATCAGAGATATTGTCCCAAATTCTGTTTTGGCCCATCCAACATTTTATCCAGCAACAAGTCTCAGACCTGATGGGAGCTCAGTTTCTCTCCTTTAAATAGGCTGAGATGTCTTTAGGGGAACTTTCCTACCAAAGCCCTGATTCTGGTTCTGCCTCCACCAGCCTCAAAACCTCAGCTGAATCCCAGGAAGAGAAAACCAACCAAGGTGAGCACCAGAGCCTTCCTGAGGCTGCTCTGCCTCAGCAAACAAGTCATCTGATGCAGTGGAAGACCAGAGAGCAGAAAAGAAGCACACCCTTTCTTTCCAGGTGAGCATCTGAATTTCAGTGAGACAAATCCAAGACATTTCCCTGCAGTATTTTTTTTCCTTTTGTTAGAGGACACCAGTGTGATTCCTCCAGCCTCCCCCAGGCAGAGTGGGGAGCAGGGGGACAGACACTCAGCTCCAATGCTGCACAGAGAGGTGGAGTCAGAGCCAATGTCATCTTCCTTGTCTCCACATGGCTGGAAGAGCCACAGTAGCCAGAGTAACCATCAAAAACAGGGATCTGCAATGTGCCTGAGGGTCTGTTCTTGCCTGGGACTACACTGTAGGGAGTGCATCTCTCCAACTGTAGTGACATTGCTCCTAGCCTGAAGCCCTGTTGGGCATTATTGCTCTGCAGAGGTTGCCTTGCACTGCCAGATGGCCAGAGAGGGTTGGCGGGACAGGGTTGCAGTGGACAGATGTTGAAATGAAAAACAAAGGGTGTGTGAAGACAGGGACTAGCAAGGAATGGCTCTGGGCTGAGAGTCTTTAGCAGGGCTGGACTCATGCACACAGAGGTGCTGCCAGTAGCTGTAGAAGAGTGGGATGCTAAGCAGCCTGGGTTTGGGCAGGACATCAAGAATGGACTCTCAAAACCCCTTAAGGACTCAAATCTGTTATATTGCCCCATTTTACACCAGTATGGCCACACCAGCCCTAAACACAGCCCTGCCGGCCTGCCCAGAGCCCATCCATCTGAGGCCAAGCTCTGCACCTCTGCAAAATCCCATTACATGTGTCCTGCTGGCCCCACACAAAGTTGGCAGGAAATAAGAAAGATGACGAACTCTTTAAGGAGGTTGTTCCTGCACTGTGCCAACTTCTACAACTCCCATCTCCATGCTGATGTACAGATGGGTCCTAATAGTGCCATAGTGTAGCAGTTTTCCATCCCACATAGCAGTCCAAGACTGCACTCCAGCCCTATCCCTACACCCTGGAAAATAGAGATGTTGAACCAATCCCCATGGCACATCAATGTGAACCCATAGCTGTCACAGCCCAAGGAGCTGGTTGCCATTCCTCCCTGCTCAGGAATAATGGGAATCCCAGTGTCCCCTTCCCTTTGGGGTGACAAGCCAAATGGCAAAAAGGTGCCAGGCTGGATAGTTGCCTGCTGTGTGAAGTGGCAGGGGACATTAGGTAACAGCTTCCAGTAGCCACAGTGGAGTCTGAAATAACCCAGTGCTACCTCCCATTTCCATGTCTGCTCCTTCCCAATATGGCACCCAACAGGCTGCTCCGCCCTGGCTGTGGGA
Organism: Jacana jacana; assembly: GCA_013400555.1. Taxonomy (NCBI): domain Eukaryota; kingdom Metazoa; phylum Chordata; class Aves; order Charadriiformes; family Jacanidae; genus Jacana; species Jacana jacana. The sequence continues at coordinate 542,094 of VZTM01038472.1, read as the reverse complement.
GCTGACACAAGCTGCTGGGGACTGGGGACCCTTTGCAAAGCTGGTCCAGGCTGGCACTGTAACATGACACAGCTGGGTTGTGTTGTGCCAAGGAGAGGCTCAGGGAGACAAAAACGGTCTATTTCCAGTGCAAGTAACTTGGGAGAGCCCAGCTTGCTACAGTTGGCACAGCTGAGAGAAGTGGGGAAATTACTGGTGCTGGGAGAAACATCCCTAGGAAATCTCTCTTGAAGGCAGCAAGAGGGCCAGGACATGTTTGATGTCCTGGCACCTGCTGCCTTGGCCATTTGCCATGCCCAGGACTGGCTCTGTTTCTTTCACTGCAGGAGGAGGGAGATGCTGGTAGAGCTGCCAGCACAGGGAAATGGCAGAGAGAGAATCTGTGGAACTTATGGACCTTGAAGCCAATCAGCTATTTTTGGGTCCAAACCACTGCCCTTGGACTTGGCAGAAGGCTATGTCCTATGCCCAACACAAGGAAGTATCTGAATCAGAACAGGAACTGACTTCTCTCTACCAGTTCCTCAGGGCAACACCAGTGCTAGAAGACAGACAGGGTCCCAAGGAGTGCAGGACTTGGCCTCATTCAGGTCAGACAGCTGGGAAAAAGCTGACTGTAAAAGTAGCACAAGCCAACCCAACAGACCGGGTCACCTGGGCTACAAATGAAGGCTTCTTCTCTCATGGGTGTCATTCATTTTGCACCATGATTTGGGGAGGACACAAAAGATGCTTACATGTGGCTGCAGATGTCTGCACAAAGGAAGAGAAGCATCATCCAGGGAGGACAGTCTCAATGCAGCCCAGAGTTCTGCCTGGTCTGAAACCAACGACCAACACCAGTTCCTCTTGTTGGAATATAAAGCAGAGCTGGAACACTTTGGTTCAAGCTTCATGCTCGCAGGTCAACCTTAGCAAACCCAGCCAGCAGCACTGGGGTTGAAGTGAGGGGAGGCACATTCATCTGACATGAAATGAAACATTGTTTTGGAGATTACTGGAGACCTTTGTGCAGTACTTGGGTCCTTGTCTCCATGAGCCTTTGACTTTCCTCAGCAGTAAAATGAGACAGGAGATAACCCTTTTCTGGGTGGCAGCAGAGCCCCTTCCCTTCAGCTGGGAGATAGCTGAAGAGGACTGTCCTTTGAGGTGATAGGGGCTTTCAGCAGCTTTGCCCAGTGTGGGCATCAGCCAGCTCATGGGGAGGACAGGCTGGAGGAGTGGGGAAGACCAACAGGTGCATCCCCGTGGGGACAGCAGGTCTGATGTCCCTAGGATGGAGACAGGGGTCCCTGCACGCTCAGCGAGGGATCTGTACAGCCCGACCTAGGCACCGATTTGTCACTGCTTCCCCGGGCTGCAGAGCTATGGTAGAGCCGGGGCACTCTCCCCGGAGGCTGCCGATTGCCAGCAGAGCTGTCCCGACGGCCGCTGGAGCTGGCTAGGGCCGGGGACAGCGTCTGGGCAAGGACCGGTGCGGAAGAACTGGGCCGGGAAGGCAAAGAGAATCCCCGGGAGCAGCTCAGCACCCGCTACTGCCTGCTGGAGCCGGGACCAATTCCGTCATTAAGGGGGGGACCCTTTCCAGCTCCCCGGACTCTGCCACCGTTCTTAACCGACGGGGCGGGAAAGCACGCTAGGGCGAAAGGCTTTGGCACTGGGACTGCTAGGGGGCTTGCGGCGTGGGGCTCAGAGCGGCGGGGTGGGCGGTGCACAGCTGGAACCCCCCGCCGCCGCGCTGCGAGAAGGAGGGAGAGGACGAGCAGAGTCGGGGGCTCCGGAGGGGCGATGATTTGGGGAGAAAACGCGCCGGGGGCGACCTGTTAGCAACCAGAGGTGGGTACTCGGGGGGACCGTGAACGCTTGGCCGGCCCCGGGCAGAACGGAGCATCCCCGGTCTCGACCCCCCTCCCCGGTCCCGGGCAGGGACCCACCCCCGGCGGCGTGGGGCGAGGGGGGCGCCCCCGCCTTGACGTCAGAAGAAGGGTTTATAAAGGCGGCGGNGAGCCCCTCGACGGGGCGGGCACCCCTCGGGCATCCCGCTGGGCACCCCGAAGGCCCTGCTGCAGACCCCCGCTTCTCCTCCAGAGACACCCCTGATTCCCCGTTGCAGACCCTGTTTCCCCAGCAGAGCCTCTGCCTGCTGCAGACCCCTCCAGTTGCCTACTAGGCACCCCAGTGCCCTCAGTGCAGAATTCCAGTTCCTCACTGGACCTCCCAGAGTCCCCGGTTTACACCCCAATTGCTTGCTGTAGATCCCGGTTCCCTGACAGACGCCCTGGTTCCCTGCTGGGGCAGAGACAGTGACAGGCGGGGAAACTGGGGGCAGGAAGAGGAGGCACCCCCACCCCAACCCATCCCGGATGGGTACTGGTGGGGAATGAGAAGTAGCTACCGCTGGGGTGGGGACAGAGCCCGTGGTGAAGCTCTCCAGGGCACTGAACCAAGGCAGATGCCCCTGTGCATCAGTTCAGGAGGATGGCCTCATCCATGAAAGGGAGCAGCCAGGGCTTGGAGGGACAAGAAGTAAAATAACTGCTAGTGAGAGGGTGACCTGACTTAGCTCCCGCAAAGACCTTTCCCATGTCATGTTAGCATCAGCCTCACAGCATTCTTACTGAGTCTGGCACAGTGTGCTGGAGCAGTGGGAAGAGAAGGTGATATGGTGCTCAGATGAATTCATTCCCTGCCATGACCAGGATAGTGATCTCTTCCCCACACCAGTTACATGTCAGTGCTCTTCTGCTCCACTTCATTTCATGGGCACGGCTGCTGCGTAGCAGCTTTCAAGATGGGCTAAAGAGGGAAAGATGGGCTAAAGGGAAAGCCAGGGCTCCCCTTCTCCAGAGTCCTACATATCTCTAATCCGGGCACAAAAGTATCTTAGAGGGACAGAGTAGTGAGTCCCCAAAAGCCAAGGAGTAATCGTGGGCTCTCTCTTTCTCTTTCTCTCCCTTCTGCCCCAAGGAACTGGCCAAATACTTTTTGGCAGAACTGCTCTCAGAGCCAAGCCAGACAGAAAATGAAGCCCTGGAGTCTGAGGACTTGTCCCGAGGGGCTGAGCAGGATGAAGTGAGACTGGAGCTGGAGCGCTCGGCTAATTCAAACCCCGCTCTGGCACCCCGAGAACGCAAAGCCGGCTGCAAGAACTTCTTCTGGAAGACTTTCACATCCTGTTAGCTCTTGAAACTCACCTCTTCTCCCCATCCATCCCTGCCTTCTTCCTAGCCCCCTGCCCTGAGCAGAACCTTCACCACGAGAGGCGAAGACTGTAAATACACAATCCGCGGTTATGGTGAAATTAAACAAACAAGGAAAATTCGAGTTTGATTTCCAGTTGTTTTAATAAAACTTTCTGTTCCAATTGTACACGGTTTGCTTGAGTTGTGATTTCTGATTAGTTCTTCGATGACATGCACTCTGCAACTCTTTCAAATGTACTATTTTTAATTCTTTGTTGCAATAAAGTTTATGTTTCAAACAGTGATGCTGAGATTTGGTGGTCAATGAGAAAACTTGTCACCTCTCAGGCTGCTCAAAATATTGCCCATCTCAGGGCATCAGCAGCAAGCAGCATCCACACTCATGTCTATGCACACACCTAAAATATCTTAAAGTGATTTTTTTGGTTTGGTTTGTTTTGCTGTGGTCTTTCTAAGGTATCTAGAGACAAAGTGACATTTTAGGTATCAGATCCCTGTAATTGCAGCTGAGTCAAATCCACAGCACTGGCACTCCAGTCAGTCCAGAGAATTTATACCCATCACCAGAGGCATCACTGTAAATCACAGCTGTGTGTCCCAAGTGATGGGGATCATAAAAGTGGTTCACAGTACAACTTTCCCCACATGTACCTCCTTCCCTTCTCAGCCACAAAGACTAAAAGGTTTTTTTAGCTGGCATATTTACTCCTTGCAACATCCCTGACAAGCGCTGCCTCTGAGATTCCTTTGGAAAGTTTTCCTTTGTTCTGCTGTGCAGGAGGAGATTCTGCATCCCTATAAAGCTGGGATGTTAAACCCATGCCATCAGCCCCTCTGCATCTAATAAACTGGTTACATCAGTTTTTCTATACACTGCATCATCCTTAAAGCAAATATTAAAAGGTTCAGTAGGGTAGGAGATAGCGTTGGGAAAAAGTCAAGCTTCTGTCAATAGAAGAGAAAATCTTCATGCTTTTGCAGTCTCTTCCTTTTCTGGCCATGCTGGTCTGTGACATGCAATCATGGGTGAGCTGGAGCCGTAGAACACTCATCCTGCATGGGGGACAGGATTCACTTTGATGAGAAATTCATAATTCAGGATTAAAGGTAACAATTATTTTGTAGTCATCACATGTGAATGAAAGGTGAAGAATGGAGGATCTGGGAGCTGTTCATGGGCAGAGGGCTAAGCATGAAGTGGATTCCCCAACCAAGGGTGTGGTAAGTTGCCTCTGCTCTGTGCTGAGCACAGCTCTCAGTGGGGCATCATTCCCAATGGCTCATGAGCCATTTCCTTAATTCTTGGTCTGTGCCTCCTTTCCCTGTGGGCAGCGTTTTGTTAGATTCAAGCTGGGGACAGGTGAATCCCTCGTCATTGGGAACTATAGCAGTGCTGATGTGAAACCTCAGCCCTGCCACTCTCACTCACCACAGGGTTCGGCTGGGCTGCTCCACAGCTGACCGGCAACAGACAAAGGCAGTTGGGGACGTCCTCCACGGGGGAAGCTGCTGGCACTGTCCCACAAAGGCAGGACTGGATGCTTCTCTCCCTCCCTGGAGCAGTGCAGCTGTAGCTGCTGCCTCTGTCCCAAGACACCCTTTTTCACCCACTGGATTTCTGTGGTGCAGCTGTGGAGGGTGCAGGGTTAACTCACTCCATGAGGGGACAAAGGCTGGTACTGCTGGGGGAGAAGCCTCCAAAAAGGACAGGTAATGCAGCCCTAAAAGCAGACAGGGTGAGAACACGACACCATTTGAAAGTGTGGAGACAGACTCTCTGAGGAGAGAGCAATGGCCCTAGCTCATGTCTGATTCCTTTGCTGCTGTGCATTGTCAAGGGACAGCCTCAAGACAGCGGCTACAGGAACAAAAAGGGGGTGGAGGTGCCAGGGGCTTGAATATTCTTATGCACTGAGTCCATCTTTCATGGGATATAAATAGACCACTACTTGCCTGAGGTTTTTCCTCCTGGTCACTATGCTCAGCAAGCACTTCTGAAAGGAGTTTAATCCTGCCAATTGCTGTAGTGAAACCCATCACAAATAGGGATGCAGATGATCCTCAAGCACAAGCAGGAATTAAAGGCAGTGATTCACTCGCTACACCAGCCTGTTTCAGCATGGCTGACGTCACATCACAGCAGCTCCTGCGAAGCCTAATGAAGCCACATACTGGTGGAGGCATATGCAAATGTCCTCAGTTCAGAGGCAGAAAGACAAACCTGCTCCATCTCTCAACTCCTGGAGCTGCTGGATTTTGGGGAGATGGTTCCCAGGGCATTAAATACAGTATCACTATAGGTAATTGCACTGCGGCAGTGCCAGCCATCCCAGGTGCTGGAGCTGTACAAGCACAATGCAAGAAACAGTCTTGCCCTGACGAGCTAAAAAGACTAGAAAGACAAAGAAAGATTTATTGCTTTTCTTTGATAGTTAGGAATTATGGGCTAAAGGGATTAAATGACTATATTTAATCTCTCTCCACAGAGCCACAAAAGTGTCCTGGGCTGGGGAGACTCTTGCTGGGCAAGTCTGAATCTGGGATGAGCACAAGTCAGCTCCCACGGGCCAGAGCTGCTGAAGGGGAGAGCAATTTTTGTGAGAGATTTTCAGGCAATGTTCTCTGCAGCTCAGAGCTGAGGCTCCATGGAGGAGCAACCTCAGCACAGGTCTGAGGGAGGTTAGGGGCCCTAATAATCCACACAAGGCTGATTCATCTCCCCTCTTGCCCTCAGTGTCACGGGTAGACCCAGAGCAATCCCCTCTCCAGCAGGTACCTTCAACCCTGTGATTCATCTGAGGCAGCACAGGGAAATGTCCATGAGGAACCACATAAAAGGGCTTGAAACTGCTGTCTGAAGAGTTGCTTTTAATGAAAACCAGAAAAGGTTGTATAAGTCCTGGAAACACACATACCCCGATGGGAAGACAATGATGAGCTTCTCAGCCTTCCCCAGCAACAAACTCTCCAGTTAATGATGCCAGGAGGGGTAATTCACCCCAGCAAGCAGGCCAGGATTTTTTTTATGTGCAGCCCAAATTGGTAAAAAAGACAAGTCTTCCTTGGCCCAGAAGGCTTGTTGGTGACAGACAGCTTGAAGCCATCCTAGCTGTGGCACAGAGAAAATATTTGTGGGATCCAGATTTCCTAGCCTGGGTCCACTCTGGCACCAGCTTACTCCTTTTGGCTCTGTAGAAAAGATCAGGAGCTGGGACCCATGGGCACAACTACCCTTCATCCACAACGGCCTGTAAAATGCTCTGCGCTGCCTTTGCATTTACTCTGCCTCTGTGGATTCTAGCAAGCGTTACACCATTGCTCTGATCCACAGCCACCAGGAGCATCTCAGATTCCTAGACCTCTGCTCTCACAGCAGGAGTCTTCTTCCCTTTCATCCTGCCCAACTCCCAGCATCTCCAGGGAGCAGCGGAGCAACCCCAGCTCCCGTATGGATCAGCAGCAGGTGTTTGGAAAAAAGCACTTGCTGCTGTAACCGAGTCCTAATTCTCTGAAAGCAAAGCAGCAGGATGTTTATTGACCAGGGTGAGAAAAGCTATACCTAGGCAATAAAAGTTATTATGATAAAGGAACAAACTGTACTCTCTGTTCTCTGAACACCTTCTGACTCTGACAGCTTCTCACCAGAATAATGCAATAAAACTCTCACTTACACTGAGCATCTTCTTTGTCCTTTTTTTTTTTTTTTTTTTTTTTTTTGGGAATTTTTTTTTTTTTTTTTCTTTTAGGGAATTATTTGTTACTTTTTGTTAAAACCCAGTGACACTTCTGAGAATAACTGCTTGGCCAGATGGTGTGAGTATCTCTGAAGATGTTTTGGATCCCGGTCTCAGGAGGTTTACCCCATAAACAACTTGTAGAATATATAGAAAATTTAATGAAGATCCCCCATATTTCCTACAGAGCGATTCTCTGAGAAAGCATAAAATGAAGCATTGAAAATCATGCTTTCCTAATCTTCTGGGTTGGCTGCTGGAACAGAGAGGGATGTGGTTCTATACATGACACCAGAGCATCCCTTCTGATGTTCTCTGCTGCCTGTCTCCCCGTCCGTGCAGCTGGCTCTTGCTGCTGGCAGCCTACACAGCTCCACCGAGGGAGGAAACGTTTCTTGTCTCCAGCCCTTCCAAAGCATTCTCAGGAGGTGAGCTAAGAGATGCCCCCGGGCCCTCCCTTACTCGTCCCTCAACCCTTGTTAGGAGATTCCCCGGGCGCAGAGCAGAAGTTGTTGAATCCCTCCCAGCACTGCCGTGTCCCAGGGTAGGGCACGTGATTCCTTACTCTGTCTTGCCTTCAAGGAAAAACATATTTTCCCCAGGACTGAGGTTTAAGGAAGAAAAAGGATCCCCTTGGAAATTGGCTGTTACATTTGTAAGGCTATTTTGTAAACCTTCACTGCTGCCTCTTTTCTGTCCTATTTTACTTTTGTGCTTGTCAGGATTTTTGCATTTCTTCCTAGAGACTCAAACACAGCGTTTCTTTCCCTGCTGCCCTGCTCCCCATGCCAGCCTCTTCCCTGGAGGGTGCAATGTGGGGGGACATGGCTGAGCACAAGCCCAGGAATGGGGTGCACTGCAGCCAGCAGAGAGAGCCAAAGAGCACAAATTGTCCTATTTATGGTCTGTATCTGTACCAGCAGAAGCTCAGGATGGGTGTCCTCTGTGCTGGGGCCCGTCCAAGCTCTGGGTGAAGTCCTGCTGCAGGGAGGCAGGTTGGGGACAGGAGACCTGCAAAGAGGGGCTTTCCCTGGAGCAGCACTTTTGGGGGCCAGAGACCATGGGGGGATGCAGGCAGTGTTGCTGCACTGGCAAAGATTGTTCCCCAAAACTAAGTGCCTGCTTTTCATTTCTAATGGGCACTTCTTATCTCAGAGTTGCTAATTTTTAACAGGTTAGCAGAAAGCTAAATAACATAAAAGTAAGTGAACTGTTCTACCTAGGGTTAAGTGTGGTCAGGTTGTTGTAATGACAACCTGTATGTAAGTAACCCTTCATACAACTCTTACTCAGTTTTTGTTGTTGTTCAGCATCCAAATTTATTCGCTCAGCTCTGCTGAAACTTCACACTCTAAGCAGCAACAGCAGGGCATAGGGAGGAAGGGCTATGTCTGGTTAAAGGTTCAGGGCACTAGGTGGACTGTAGTGGTGGCACTTTAGCACAACGTGTGGCGGTCACACTTTCCCAGATACAAAAGCCCCAGGTTGCAGGAGACTAGACCTTCTACAGCTTGAATAAACAGCCCCTGGAGGCAATGGAGGCTGGAAGTGATGTTACCTGTGCTGTTGTCTTCTCCTCCCAGCTGCAAGAAGTAGTCCTGGGCTTTGGAGGCTTTAACCCCACTGAGAGAAGAGTGGTGGCTGCTTGTGACAATGGGACACCACCACACTGGTGTAGCTCTCCACATGCTGTCCATCCAGTACAGCCAGGGATGCACCAACCTCATAACGGCCAGTGGTCCCTTGGGATTTTCCATGGGCTCCATGCACCCTGCCAGGAAGGGCCCAAAGCTGCTGCCCTAACATCTCCCTTCCCTCAGCATGTCCTAGTGGCAGGAGCACCGAGTGATGCTCTCTTGCTCCTAGTTTACTGTCTTCACCATCCCTGGAAGGACAGAGGCCAACAGCAATCAGGAAGATTTGGCTCAAGAAACAGGTTTGAACCCAAGCTCTCAGCAGAAGAGTATGGGGAAAAGACAGACATGAATCTCCCTGTGTACAACATTTGACAAAAAGTGACGGGAAAGAGAGAATTTTCAGTGTGGATAGTCTTCAGAAGACTGTCAGAAAGATGAAGAAAGGTGAGATACCATGTCAAGTCCTGGTGAGATTGCTGTCATGAGATCTCAGGTAAATTCCAGGTGATGCAGAAGAAACATAACACTATCACTTTGCTAGCTCTGAACAGAGACTTCTCCAGACTATCTTCTCAAATTGTCCTGGAAAGTGTGCTTGGAATGGTGGGAGATGTGTTAGACAGCAACAATGCTCAATATAGCCCTGACTGCCATAGCAGAGGCTTGTTCATTGTCTTGTACCGCAAAGACAGCTACGCTGTTGGCCTTCTCAGAGAATAACTCCAGGATCTGTTCCAAGCTCTTGCTGCTGTTGGTGTGCAGACATCAGCCATCACCTTGCTGGGTGTTATTTTCCTATATGTGGGAGACTCAGGGAAAGCACTAATGGAGAGTAAAGAGCTGCCCCCTTTGCCCCACATGGTTGCTGAGCCAGAGAAACTACCTGGGCAAGTCCCACCAAGGGCCTAAGGTAACTAGTGTTCATCATGCTTCTCTAAACATTATGGTCATAACTTGCAAAACTCATGGGGAAACTGTTCAAAATGGTGGAGGATTTCATAAAGAACATAGGAGGATGCTGGATAAATTGCAAAACAGGAATTTGGCAGATCAAGAGTTTCTCCAACAAAGCATCTCAGTGAGGAACCTCAGCATGATTCAAACACAAGATCTGAAGTCACCTGTCAGTATGCAGGAGATGCACCCTCAAAGCTGGAGCTGACCTGCTCTCGAGGAGGGAATTTCAGCTTGGTAGACGTGGCTACCCAGACACTGCCTCCACATGTAGTGAGCAAGCGAGCAGGCTGGTCTCCAGGAAAATACATTTTCTTTAGACTGAAGGATTTAATTCAGTTAGAAATGATCCCTGAATTCCAAACCCTGCCCATCTCAGACACTGACAACATGTCATAAAACCACGTTCACCATTGATTCCCCTTTTTTTCACATTAGCAGTGATGATATTGTCACCAACATCCAGGCAATGAAGGAAACTGAGGAGATCCTGAGATAGAAAAACAAAATAGAAGCCAGGTCTGGGCACTCTGAACTCCTTGTGGCCAGCTTTCAATCACTCCAGTTTATCAACCAAGCAAAAGGAAGCAGATAAGAAATGGGGAAGAAACAAACCATTATGTGATGTAACTGTCTTCCAGGAGAAGAAATTGACCCAGGAGGCCTCAATGGAACTGCTTCAAGATATAATGAACAATCTCTTTACCTTAATGGTAGACTTCCTGGATGAAGATCTAGAGGAAGATCAGAAGTTCATACTGTCCATTAATGTCCTCATGAAGAATGTGTTGGAAAAACCCTACCAGAGGATTTATCTGCCTTGCTGAAGCTGTTCCAAGGCAGCCTGACTGCTGAGGGCAGCCCAGGTAAGTTTTCTGATCTGCTGGCCAGATGCCTGTGGAGGACTATGTGGCTTCTACCAGGCACCATCAGCACTATGAACCTGGATGAAATCCTGCTGGATACCCACATACTCATGAAGGCTCTCTCAGTGGGAAAACTGAGGCAGCACACAAACTCCTGGTTTGGACCTTGAAATCTCTGCTGCACAACTTGTGCAAGCTGAAAGGAGTGAATATCCTGGATCACCTCACCCTGATTGAAGGTGCAGCTGGCTCTGAGGTGGAATCTTACCTCCAAAAGATTGTCAGAACTATTCCCAATCAGAGGGCAAAAGAAACAGCTGTAGGAAAAGGGGAGGATCTCCCCTGAGCAGCTTGCAGAGTTGCATAGGACAAAGCAGGTGGTGTTTTAGAGAGCATCTTCTAGAAAATTTGCTCCAAGGAGAGCTTGAGGGAGGGTTTAGAGGAGTTATATGAATCTAAGAAAAAATGATCAGGATCTCAGAACTAGGCAGTCCTCTTCCACACACATCAATGAGCAAATGGTGTAAACCAATAAAGAAACAACTCCAGCTTGAATGCCGGGTGAGTTATCTGTGCACTGGCACCTTGGTGCTGCAGCCCCCACGAGCTGGTCTGAGTTTCTGGCTGGTGTCCCTGTTGCTGCTGTCCTGAAGAGCAAAGAGTGAGGCTGCTAGCACTGGGGGACATGTACTTAGCTGAGGAGCTTTAAAAGCATGTATGTGCCTACGGAGGTGTCACTCCAGCTCAGTTTGGGCTCCCGCGGGTGAGCATGCAGAGGCTGATCCCTTCTCCAAGGGATGAAGGTAAATAGGAAGCATGCAGGTAAATAGGAAGCAGAGTGATTGCTGCTCTTCCCAAAGCCAAAGAGGATTTAGGTCTTAAGATCAGGAGAGATGCAACCCAGGCAAAGGCAAGAGGGTCTCTCCAGTTTGCTGTGTGCTACAGGAAACAGCTACAGAACTTGCTTGGCTCTAGAGCTCAACATTTTCATGTTTCCATGCCACAGCACAGGTTTTTAGCTTTTAAAAAAATAAAGTGGCTGAGACTGATGCCATGGCACAAAACTGAACTCAGAGCATGGAAATCTTGCCAAAGCACAGGACAGCAAACCAGTCGGGGTGTTGATCCTGCCTAGACAACCTCCAGGGTTTCATTAGGGAAAGCCATTTATACCAGTTTCTGTTTTGTCTTTGGTAAAATCAATAAGACACAGACTTTCAAACCCATTTCCCCTTGTTAAACTGAAAGAGTTCAAGAGAGCAGAGTTGCTAGGGTCAACTGAAGAATGCCAATGCCTCATTCCAGCCCATCTCTTCCACATTTCCCAAGGAGCAAGCTGCTATGCTCATGTAAAACCACCTTCATTTGTCTTTAACATCCCTCTTGCCTGTTAAGTTCCCGAAAGGCAGGAGTCCTTCAGCTTTGTGCCAGGTATAACAGTAAGCACTTCAAGGATGCTCACTAAATTACAAGAGTTATTTACTGATAGACAATTCGGCCAATTACAAAACGCTATTATGCATTTGTACTCAGGCAGAGCAAGCTAGCCTCCTGGTGAACACGGCAAACCAATATTTTAATTAAAATAAGAAGAAAGGAACACACAGTCTGATTACTGGCCAATAAGAAAAATACACCCCAGAGATCTCAAAGTGTAATTACGCTTTCTGAATGGCCAAAAGGGCTTATTTGCTGCAGACTGTAATTCTCTCTAAAGCTGCCACAAAGTCATAGTCAACCCCCGACCTACTCCATTCATCCAGTGCTCTACCTACTGAGGCACTGGTCCAGTACCCATGAAATCAGGTTCTGGTACATCCATATCTATTTCCTGCCTTATTTTCTGGTGGGTAACTGGAGGATTAACAATGAGAACGTGGCTGAAGCTTCTGCAGTTCCTATTCTTTGATTCCTTCCTGCTCTGTCCTTGGGATGCCCTCTCTTTTTGTGCAAAAGGACATACGCTTTGAGGCTGAAGTGGAGCTGTGTAGTTTACATGCAACACAACTGGGTGTCCTTTATGTGGCCTTCCAAATATAAATTCATTTTCATGCTGAGCTCTGAGGTCAGACAACTGGACTTGCTGCTCCAGGAGGTTTCCTTCAATGCTGTGCTCCCTTTTTGCTGGTAGCCAGTACCCCACAAGCAGCTGCTTTTACAGCTTCCTCTCCACTAGGTCATGGAAATGCTCTGTATGGATGGCATGAGCATCATTCCAGTACAGTTACCAGGCAGTGCTGTCTGTCTACTGCCCTATCACTCAGTCTACACCAAAACTTGCCCAGAAATAGTGTTCCCCTTACAAAAGCCTCCCTGGCAATGTGCCACCCCCAGGCTGCCCTGCTGACCCATGCTGCAGCTGCACTTCTGCATCTGGCACACTGCAAGAGCAAAAGCCATTAACCAGCAGACAGCACCAATACGATGAGGTCCCACCCTATGTTGTAGCCAGGGCAGAGAGGCAGGCTCCTCTTCTGTAACGCCAAAGGCCTGACCCATCCCTTAAGGGTTCCAGAAGCTGTAGATATGGAGCAAAGTCAAGTGTATGGAAGACTTGAAGTATTTGCCAGGCAGGCAGACTATTCTGATGCATCACATTATCAGAAGGCCTCAGGACCCTTGTCCGCAGTCAGAAACTTCCCATAGTGGGTGCAGCACAAAGTCAGAGCAAGTGATAGTCCCCATCCTGCAGATATTACGTGTGATAGGAGATAAGTGCATCAGCAGAGATGCCCTGGAGTCCTCCAGGAGCGAGCCAAGCCGCCTCTTGAATGTTCTCAGCATGTTCTCACATGTGCACAGCACCCGAGCAGCAATCAGGAGTGCCCTGAACATCAGGATAGTGATCTGCAAGGTATCCTTGCTTGATCTCCTTGCCCCTGGAAGAAAACAGCATGCAATGGGGTATCATGGTGCTCATTCTACACTTTACCCAACAGTCACAGTGGACTCTCTTAAAAAAGAGAGGAAAATTTTGAAATATGCTTTGCACTCAGATACAGGCAGTGGAAGCCTGTGCTGTGGAAGAGCTATTTCTGCACACGGAACCTGGTGTGCCAGGAAATCGTGCCTTCTGCCTGGGAAATTTTACACTCTTAGAGAATCCCCCAGAGACAGAGGAGCAGGTTCCTGCCCACGAAGCAGTGCTTAAGGAATCGTTCCTAACACACAGGATGAAACCTCGGGGTCCTGTGATGCTCCTGCCAGCATCGCATCCTGAGGTTTGCTGGATGACAATTCAATTTTCCCCCATTCTACCTAGCTCCCAGACAGTCAGTTGTCCAACTGTTCATCCTTCCCCACAGCCCTGGGGGAGAGCAAAGAGCAAAAGAGCACCGGGGTCAGAAGGCGACAGAGAGCTGTAAAGAGCTCATGTGGGAGAGCTGACCTGATGCCTTTTGCTCTTTCCTGGTTCAGTCCCCTTCCATTTGCCAGAATCATGACCAAACTGCATGCTCAGGAGACAGCAGGGTCAGGGAGATCAATGAATTATAAATAAATACAGTATAAACAAATCAATCAGAAGGATAAAAACATTCGACAGAGCCACACTAATTAAAAATATAATAACCCAGATAGCGGACATTTATTTAAAATGGTGCAATTACAGCTTTTAATCATCTGGATTTAAATTAACAGCAGCAGCAAAGTGGCTGTGCAAACGTGTTCTCTGTAATGAACTGATATTAGAAAGCCAGCTTGGTGATCTCTCCTCCTCTCAGGCTAATTCTCTCTCCTCTCGTTGTAAAATAACCTTTTGGTGTCATTCTCTTGTAGAATCTTGAATATGAAGACACAATATTGGAGCTAAATTAAATCCCCTTCACATATTTTGCTTCTTTCAAGCTGCAAAAAGTGCTGGTATCAGTCATTCAGTCTCTAGTGCTGACGCAACCACACTTGAGGAGAACATCTGGGGCCCCCAAGAGTCATTATAGGGAAAGTAAAATCCTATATTACAATCAGTCAGCAATTAAAAGGCAGGATGCAAGAGGGCAAATCCTGCAAGATGCTCAGCAGACTTGGTAGGGAAATCAAATGGCAGAATTGTGATGCTCTGAGGCTCTTCTTCCCTGGGTCGATTAAGAGGAAGCTAGAAAATTTCTAAATCTGATCCTGCCCAGCACAAATGGCCTTGGAAGTAGCTGAAGTTAATTCAGGTCAGTGCTGATCCAGAGATCACAGGTTTAGTACCCACTCACCTCCAGCTAGCCTGCTCTGCAGAGCTGTGGGTGTCTTGGGAGGTCCTGGCCAGGTTTGGCATTCAAACAGACATGGTGTGGCTGAAGGCAACACTCAGCTTGCCATGTGAAGCCCTCCTGGTTAGAGTGTAAATAGTGCAGGCACAAGCAAATCAGAGACATGAAAGCTTGCTGTGCCTACCATGGTTCTGACTTAGCAAAGTTACAGATCTTATCTGCCCTGGGCATCTCTCAGGATCTTTCCCCCAGGTATCTGCAGCTGCCCTTTAAACTCATCTTTCCTACAGAACAGCCCCATGTCTACCAGCCAAGACTGTGCAAGCTCAGTGCAGCGATGGAGGTGAGCAGATTTACAGACCCATGGCAAGAAAAACTGCTGAAGTCAAAGCTTCCAGCCAGGGCTGTCCCGAGGTGAGTTTGAACCAGCAGCCAAAGAGAGGCAATTCTCCAGTGGCCACAAAAGCTCTTGTGGTCTGCAGCCTCCCCTCCCTGCCAGCCAGCACACCTGGGTCTGCTCTGCCACTGCCTTTGATCTGTCCCCTTGTCATGCACTGCACAGGGAAAGTCACAGCAGGGCAGAAAGAGCCCCAGAACTTCCTGAGTGCAAGACTCAGCTTCCAGCAATGCCCCTGACACGTCTGTCCCACAGCCCATGTTGGTGACGCTGCAGTGCTGGTCCTGCTCACAGCGTTAGGATGCTCCACCTCTCAGCTGGATTTATTAAAGGCTGTGAGGAAAGGGACAAGAAGGGATTAAAAAAGCATGGGGATAAAATTCATTTTGGAAGCGCGGAAGATTTCTGTGTGGGAAATGAGCACCACACACAGAGAGCGTATGTGTGACTCTGTCTCTGTGTCTGTACATGCCTACACACCCACTTCTGCCTGCGTAAGTCACGGCTCCTTCCGGGGCTGCTCACCCACTCCTGGATTTTGGCCACTGTCACCAAACACAATTACCTACCCACATCCATAGTCCTGAGCACACGATCAAAGTCAGGAGCCCTTTGGAAAGAGAATTTCAGCTCTCTAATTAGCACCAAACCCTCCTCTCTTTCCTGTTTACCCGAAGGGTGTGCAAACATACAGCCAGAGAGCGAGTCAGAGTCACGCAGTCCTCACTACCGAGATGGGCAATGTAATTACCTGGCCTGCACATTAAGATTAATAAATATTAACTTTACTTGTGTTTTTCCTGTCCACCTAAGATGGAAACAATGAGCTTTACTACGTAATCAAATTAGAGCTATAAAATTATTTCCCTTTTAGAAGGTTCATTCCCGTTTTGCTGGCAATTAATGTTGATGATTTGAGTACCATCTTTAAAACATTTTGAAACACAGAAAATGGCAGAAGTGCCACAGTGCTTTAATGGAGTCATAATATACATCGGGTAATAAAGCATGAAGAGTCTGTTTACTTTGAGTGTGCTAATTATTTGAGAGCTTTTTTAAAAAAACAAACCCAACATGTGAAAACTTTCATTTCATTTGAATTAATTTACAAAAAAAATAAAAAAGAAAAAAGGCACTAACCCCCTCCTTTTTGAAGCTTGGCTTTAAAATTCCCTGCTGCCAGGCCAGGCCCCAGGCAGACACTGAGAAACAGGTTTTTGCTTTAGTTCTTCTCTTGCTTTTCTCTCTTCAGGGTGAGCAGGGCAGGGGGAACCACTCGCACACTGGACTGGATGCTCATGCAATAGCTCCTGCACCATCTCTGAAAACACCTCAAGGAATAAATGTACCTTCTTGTAGGCGACTCCCACCCCTCGCTGACCTGCAGGTGACAGAGACATTGTCATTGCCAACTCTAAGAGATCCAAAACCCTTTTCAAACCTTTAGCACCACAAAGAAAGTACTCAGCAGCTGTACCTTAGTCTGAGACACAATTCTCTGGTGCGGCAGACTGCAACTCCTGTGCCTTCCTTCCCTCTGCAGAACTAGGACGGTTTAATTCCTCTTCTTTTCAGATCTGCACCATGGCAACAGCACAACTGAGGTAAGATGTGACCTCTGGAGGTCTCTGGTCCTAACTCCTGTGCAAAGGGACCAACTTCAAAGTTATGTCACATCGTTCTGGGCCATGTCCTGATGAGTTTTTAGTACCTCCAAAACCAGATTCTCCCACCACTGTCCTGCCCTGGGGCTGCAATGCTCGTTATGAAGGTGTTTTTTCACTACATTTTGTTGGCATTGCCCCTGCTGTAGCCTGTGCCCATGGCCTCTTGTCCTGTTGCTGCGCAACTCTGGAGACAATCTGGTTCCAGTCTCTCAGCTCCTTTGATGGCAGCTGAAGCTAGCAGTGAGATCCTCCTTATGCTCGTCAACTTCAGGCTCAAACAAACCCAACTCTTCCACCTCACCTTGTATACATGCCTCCACCATCTCATTGGCTTTTGACAGGCTTTCCCCAGTTCACTGTGCTTCAAGCCAGATGGTCCCCCCAGTTGTCTCCATGACCCACGGGTCCTCTCATACAGATTTCACCTCCACTATTCAACTACAGGCACAAAGAAGACAAAATTATATGGAAGAGACACAACGACAAGATGAAGCATGGCCAAATCTTTGTTGTCTCCCTTGACATGACTCAGTAATGTCAATAGATTAGCTAGAGCCAACCTCTCCCACACAGCACTTTTCCTGCTGCTTATAACCAAGCTCACTTTTTGATGGGTTACCTGCAGCTTGTTGAGTTCTCCATGGCCTGAGAGATCTTAGGTTGCCCCAGCCCAGATGTCATACGTCAGCTTGATCTCCCTCACCCCAGTCTGATCAGGTAGCACCATACAACTGGTTGGCTCAACAACTGGGATTAGCTCAAGATTCTTGCAACCAAAGAACAAGGCAGTGCAGAATCTGACCCCAGATCTGACGGCCTGTTTTTTTTAAAGTGCGGCTGTTCTCTCTGTTGCAGAACACAGATTGCCTCACCAGTCAGGTGTATTTGCAAGGCTGTACAAGCCAAGACAAATTTGCCCCCAAAGTAATAACTTTTCAATTACCTTCATTATTCCTTGCTCAACACAAGAACAGCACAGCACCTCTTGAGGGAGCAGCTGAGTATTTCTCTCCAGGGTGCACATTTATTATTTTAAGAATCATTTAATTTTCCATCTGAACAAAAGGGGCGAATGTAGGTCTTGAATGACTCCAGGGCCCCGTTCAATACCTTGCAGTGCTATCCATCATGGCAATTACACATGGTAATTCATCTCTGAGAAACTTCTATCCACAGATCTGAGAGCATTTGAGGTAGCTGGCATGGCTCACAACTTGGGGAGCCCATGGAAAGAACATACCATAACTGGGAAGCATGCTGTTATGGCTAAGAAAGTCAGGCAAAGTCTTTATTAATGGGACTTTTAGCACACCAGGAACCTGCAGCCTGCCTTTCCAGTGCCTCTCCCAAATCTTGCCCTTCCACAGCACACACCCATCCCTGCAAGTCCCATTCATAGAATCATTCAGGTTGGAAGAGACCCTTGGGATCATCAAGTCTAACCATCAGCCCTACTCTACAAAGTTCTCCCCTACACCATATCCCTCAGCACCAGATTTAATCGATTCTTAAACACACTCAGGGATGGCAACTCAACCACCTCCCTGGGAGCCAATTCCAGTGCCTGACCACTCTTTCTGTGAAGACTTCTTTCCTAATGTCCAGCTTAAAATAATTGCTGGGGCAGTTTCTTTTATAGTTATTTGCTCAGCGATTCTCTTCATAACGGGTTCCTAGTCGGGTCAGACTCCTGTCAATTCCTCAGAACCACAAGAAACAGCCTCAGATGAAACAGCAGCGCTGTTGCCAGGCTCAGAATATAATGAGAACCTTAGCTTGCTTCAAAGTGCTTCTGTACCAGGTACTTGCCTCATGCTGAGAGGCCACTTTGCATGACTGTATCCTTAAGCAAGCACAAGTGCTGGCGCCCAAGGACAGGCACCCCTTAGAGATTCCCCTCTGTGTTGCTAACACGTGTCAGCGCTCAGCAGCAATGAAAGCAGACTGTACCCTGGGCACACAAGTGATGTCCTGACTCTGTGCTCATATCTTTAAGGAACGTTCCCCCCCTCCAGCCCTCTGAGCCCATCACACAGGCAGACTGGCTGTGGGTCACCTGCCACCAGACACAAGAGCTGTTTCATGGAAAAGGTAAATGTTAGCAGAACAGAGCAGTGTTTTTCATCAGCTAATACTTGCATCCTTAGGGTTATTTCTTCTCCTGTTCCCAGAATGCTCCTCTACCCAGGCAGGTCACTGGGGTGAGCATCCTTCCAGACCTCAAAGAAGATATGGCTTGGGTCCTTAAAAAAGAAAAAGGTGAAAATAAGTCCCTGGCATTTTATTTCTCTGAGTCTCAGGAAAATTAAAGGCAGTAGAAAGTCTAGTTGCATGTTAGTCTTTGATCAGGAGAAGCCAAGCAACAGAGAAGCAAAGTATTTTAGTAAATTCTTAGGCCTGGAAATATTAATCTGACCATTTATTTTGATGTTCTGGACCTTCGGTTCTGAAAACTCCACCCAGAAATCCAATGAGCATTCCTGATTGAATGGACCACACATTTTCAGGAAGGTTCCTCATCAGTGTCCAGGCTGTTGGATATCTGCAAACCTGAAAAGTTCTGGTGCTGCTGCAACTCCAAGAGTAACTCAGAACAGTGTGTACAGAGTCCTCAGTCCCCTTCAACGAGGGTACTTTGGCAGGCACAGAAGGTCCTGCAGGCTGCAGTGGAAAAAGCCATGTGAAAGCCCCACGATACAGATTCAGGGAAGAAAATGTATTAGATGAAGCTGGCATTCAAAGAGCAGGTGCACTCAGTGCAAGATCCACCTATGAGTCTACGGCAGCTTGCATTCACCAACAAGGAATCACTGCTGTAAATGAGGCAGTGGGCTTCTGTTGTTTTAACCTGGACAGCCAGGTTTCCCTGTGGCCTCGCAGCAGCTGACTGAGCTACAGGGATTGATGAGCTGTCTGTATGCCTCCTTGTTTGGGGGCCAGCAGATCCTCTCCATGAGCCCGAACCTTTTGCTGCAGCAACGTTGAGACTGGCATCAGTCCAGCAGCATTTGGAGGCGTCCAACACTCAGGGTAAGCCCCAGACAGAGAAGGAGAGCTCCCTTTACCTCCACAATGTTCTAACGCAGATCTCTGGCACTTTCCTGGATACAAGGACATGTCCAGGTATGAACCTGTGACTAGTTCTCTTGGTTTTTGCAAGAAGGAGCAGGCAGCAGGGTGAGTTGAAAGGGGGGAAATGACAAGCAGGGCTGCATAATGCATCAGTGAGTTCTCCACAGAGCTCACAGGAGGCAGCCTGAAGGTTGGCTAATTGAAAAAATCATCTCTGTCGACTGTGGAGGTAAAGGGCTGCGCCTGAGTTATCACTGTTCAGAGAACCATTACTAACAGTGGAGCAGAGAAATCTTAAGTGTTTGCATTCCCTGCTATTTTCCTCTCTTTTCTCTATTCAACTGGTAAACAATTTATTTCTTTACAATTCCCCAAATTATCACAAGCTTGGAAATGTCTAGCTTCTCTCTCATTTAACAAACATGGTGCCCTCATGGTGCCAAAAAATATATGGGTCACTCAGCTCAGTTAGGAGAGAAGCACAACAATGCAATGCTGTCATTATTCCCAGTATCACCCCCCCTCAAATTGTCAGAGGAACACAGGTTTTCCACACCCCATCCCAAAGTTGCACCTCTTTTGCTGAAAGTTTGTGCCACTGTGGGAACCACCTCCTGTGCCTGTATGAACAGGAGCAATCCCCCTGCCTCCCCACTGCCACTCACTGCCCGACATGACACTATATTTAAAAGGGCAAGAACAGGCCTGAAATTAGGCTTAACCTGTAAAATGCATGCTTTCTACCTAGAATGAGGTCTCACTTCCTCTGAAAGAGCTAGCTGCCAATTAAGTGATGACCATTGAGTCTCCTGGATGCCCAGTTCCTCACAGTTCTGAGGGTTTAACTCTGTGCACTCTGTGCATTTTGCTGGGGTATTTTAAACCTACATCTTGTTGCCCAACACAACCCAGAATGCCATATCCAGGCAAACATTTCCCAAACTCTAGCGAGGTTTGCAAAGAGGACTCACTTTCTCCTCTAACCCTCTCAGTGCACTCCTGTGGCACAAAGTACTTAGAGGACTCTGTGAGAGAATTCAGGACCCTGGTCCCTTTGCCAGCCACGTCCTTTAGAGTGGCCAGAAGAGCGTTTTTGCTGCTCCACTTAAACCTTTGCAAGAGGCTAAAACAGCATGTGTGCAAATACAAAACATGTGGCATGTGTAGCTCTTTCGTCTCTGCCTCCATCTCCCTCTTGAAAAACAAAGCACTTAACTCTAATTGTGTAGACCGACTGTCAGCTAAAGATATGACAAAACAAGGAGAGCTGTCGTGTTTTGGTAGCACTGACAGCCTGAGGAGCCATGTAGGGATGCTGATCTCTCTGGGTCTTACGCGGACCCAGTCACAGTATAACTAACTTTCTCTCAGTCTAATGTGTAGAGGATGTCCTTTGTTTCCTTTTGCTGGGGATTGCAGAATAGCTGCTACCAAACATCTGACACCATGCAGGGGACCCAGAAATAGCAAGAAAATAACATGGCTAATTAGCCTCATGGAGCAGTTTAACCAGCTCCCTCTGGGATACCCTTGTTGAACAGGGTTACTCCCTTCCCTCCATAACTTACCCTTACATTTAATTACACTGGAAACTTGGTTGCGCCCAGCTCGGAAGGAGGGTTTTACTGCTCATATGGTCTTTGCAGATAAGAGACTCTCCACAAGTGGAGAAGCAGCTTTGAGGGGTGTTATATCTCCTTTGGGGGGCTGCAACTGCAGCCACCTCAAGCAGTAAGACCAAGACACAGGTAGAGATCTCTGGGTAGAAGCAGTAATTCCTATGCCTTCTATAGGAGGAACAACATTGTCATTGTCTTGATCCTTTCACCTAATTGGAGAGGCTAAAAATGATAAATTTTCAGGGGGAGAGAGGAGATAGGATCCACTCGAGCAGAAGCCGGACTGATCTTACAAGGATCATGAGCTTCCTGAATAGTTTACTCCAGGGATGATGTCAGGCAGTGTTTGGAGAAAACAGGATGGCCATCCCTTTCCAGACAAGGGTGTTCAAGGCAATGAAATTGATTCACTCAACAGCCAAGGTGAAGCCACAGTACACGAAATCTTCTATCCCATGAGCGGATCCACACATTGTGAAAGAACACAAAACTATGTCCACCCAGAGGGGAGCACTCATCATCCCATGGATAAGAGAAGATACTTGACTGGAAACTCAGCATTTAATCCAGGGTTTTTTTTATAAAGATCTTTAAAATGGGGCCACTACACTCATTTCCCCAAAACACTGTGTCTATTCAGATTATAAATTCTTTAATATCAAGGACTTGGCATCATCTTCTCTTCCGTACTGTCACCATTTGTCACCCCACTATTTAATATGCTGTGTCCACCAACAGCCAGGGACTGTGTCTATCCTAAAACAAGCCTAGCAGAGGGCTCAGCAGTGTCCTGGAGCTCTTTCTGATATCATTGGACTTGGTTTTCTTGTTAGACTAGCAAGGATTATGTTTGAATCATATAATCATACGAAATTTTCATCTTCACAAAAGTAATTTTCTTCTGACAGGTTGAATCCCTCCCTAGCATCTCTTCTAACACTAATATGGAGCTTTTCAGACAAAGATTTCAAACTAATTGTGCACAGCAGCAAGTTAATATGATCAAAGGAGCTAGCAGGCTTTCATATGTATTTACATGATATAAGGCTCCCAAATTCAAAGACTGGATCAAGAGATTTGTGATAAAATGCATGAGGATTATTTATCTGCCTGTTGTGCAGCCAACAATTTGTCTCTGTTGCATTGCAAAAGTCAATGCAGTATTTACCTGGGCTGGGAAACTGAAGCTTTAGCAATAACGCCAGCTTTCACCATCTTCTATAAAAACCGTAAAACCTCAAGTAGCCAACGTAAAGCTAACCAAGATGCTTGTACAAAAGAGAAGGGAGTGGATCCTCCCAGCAGTGAGCCAGGCTTTGCAATGTTGGGAAGACGCTCCTGGGTAGAGACTTTGGGCTGAGCAAGGGGCACCAAGGCAGACGCATCAGGGGGATGAGCAGAGGCTGGGATTGAAACTACATATTAAGCGATATTATTTGTCAGGAGGGGGGAGATTGAGCAAAATTCACCCTAGCAAAAGGAACACCATCTTCATCATCGGTTGTTTAAAATGAGTCTAGAACAAGGCAGGGGAAAATATACTGCTGGAGGGATAATGCTCTCGGTGTCCTTGCAAGCAGGGTCCAGGCAAAGCCTAACAGGCTTGTCTTGAGGAAAAATGGAACAATTTGAGCAGGGGTCAATTAGAGAAGCCTGTAACTGATAAGTATGGCGCTTTTTTGTAGAAGAGGTACATCCAAATCTCCTGTCAAATCATGCAGAGGGATGTGTACCCAGATTTCCCATGTTCCTCGTGTCAGTCCATCAGTAGAAGAGCAGGTCCTTATATTTTTTGCATTAAAATTCCACAAATTCTTCTCTCTTTTCCAGTTCTGAAGTAGAAACCTCCAATTTTTAAACTTTTCCAATATTATTAACTTGTTAAATCTGTTTTAATTGAAATAGTTAATTTTGGTGAATTAAAGCTTCATTTTGCTTTGACCTTTGAAGCTGTGTGAAATAGATATATATATATATTATTTTTTTAAACCAAGGGTATGTTTTTGAATCAAAACAGATGAAAAGTGGAAATCATCCAATGCCAGCATATGAATATGTGATAATTTGAGCCTCTTTTTCCTGGACAATATTGTGCTGAAATTGATATGTTTTCACAAAGATTTTAATTTAAATTAAAATAGCCTATTTCATCCAAAACTGTAAAGCTTTTCTGGCCATCTCTCCTAGGGGCACAGCTGATTATCATCTCCCTTCTCCTGACATGACTCTTGAAGACAGTGGAGCCACATCTGCAGCTGGGGTGTGACAGGCTGAGAGAGAGCGAGCGAGCTGTGCCATGCAGAAATAGTGGTGGGGTTGAGGAGGGGGTACAGTGCTTGCAGTGTGTCTTTGTGGTCTCCCCTCACACCCCCTGTGTCTCAGCTTTTGACCTGCTACCACAGAGGAAAAGACAAAAGAGGACATGTGCAGAATAGTACATTGACTGCTGCTGTTGAAGCCTTCCAGATCAGCGAAGCTTTGCAAAGCTCTGCAAGATCTCCCCAGGAAAGATGCTACTTAACAAAGTGCTTTGCATGGCCTTTTATTTCACTAGCAGATTTGTGGCTTGGCTCCAGAATAGTACTGTCTCAAGAGATAAAAATGGTCTGAAATTTATCTGCTTAGACAAGAGAGAGAGGAAAAAAAGTGAGAAGAGAGAAGATCTTTGTTCTGATACGTGCTCAGCACGGACCAAAGTGCTCTGCAGTTCAGCCCCAGGACTTCCAACATCCTGCATGGGCAAATGACATTAGGCAATGAACTCTCTTCCCAGCATAATTATTTCTGCATTTAACCACAGAACCTTTAGACATGAAAGCCCATTTCCTGGAGACTGGGAGCACGTCAACCATGCTCATCCCTGCTTTTGGGGGAATGAGAGAGAAGGGACAAGTCCTGTGAGGTAGAGAACAGACCAAAGCCAGTGGAATGGGAGCCTTGGTGTCAAGCAGCATCTAAAATATCCCCTTTGCATCATACTGGCTCTTAATTGTCACCAACCACAGAGGAACTGATTGAGCCCAGCAAGGGTCCAGCAAAATAGATAATTTCTCACAGGCATCTAAAATTCATGAACGCGGTGGTGGTCCCGTCACACCATTGCTATGTTGTTCCACAGCCCTGAGTCTCCCTTGAAGGGTGAAGATATCAGGGGTAATATTTTTTTCCTGAGAGCAGAATACATTTGGTTTGTTAACGCCTGGCTCACACTTCAGGCGTATCCTTACCGAAGGGCCGAGGACTCGTCTCAAACCGCGTGTTGTAAATTAACTCTTAATGTGATGAATGCATTAAAGAGCTGTTAGACCCGAAGGATGTGCTTGGAAACCCCAAGTTCTGATTAAGGGCTAGATTCATAAAAGCTTTACGCACCATTTACGCAGGTTTCTTTATTGGAAATGTTACTTGGAAAGAGCTCTTGAGTGCCTTCTTCCCAGAGCAATGGGGTTAGGAGTCTGGACACACAGGCTCACACGTGTGCTTGCAAACATATGTACTCGCAGAGGCAAGCAATCGGGGTGGACACATGCAGAGACCCATATGCACTCATTACACACTGCTGCCATGTGTGTCTGGTGTGCACTGAGCCCTGAGGAACAGGCAATGGTCCTCCTCCAGGCTCAGACCCATGCGTTGCTCAGCCTGTAAACCTTGGTCCTGCTCAGGGCTTTTCCTGTCCATGGATATGGTAGTCTGCAAATGGGCCAAGGAGTCCCCGGCCATAGGGTTGCCTTCTTTGCTGGGACTTTGGAGCAGAGCAGCCCCCTTGATGCTCAGGAGTTGGGGCAACGTCTCCAGCTCAGAGAGGGAAACCTGAGTAGGACCAGTGAGGTGGTGCTGAGTCAGGGCAAGGGCTAGAGGAGAAAACCCAGAGAAATGATGGAAAACATTTCCAAGGGGAAAAGCTCTGGGACATGACCCCAAGTTAATCCCTTTTCTTATGC
Organism: Jacana jacana; assembly: GCA_013400555.1. NCBI lineage: Eukaryota > Metazoa > Chordata > Aves > Charadriiformes > Jacanidae > Jacana > Jacana jacana. The sequence continues at coordinate 516,802 of VZTM01038472.1, read as the reverse complement.
CTCATCTGTACAATTTTGGGAGCTTCCCTTGTGCAGAAAAGGTTCAGGGCTCGCATGATTCAGGAACTGGACTGGAGCATCCCAGGCTGATCATAGCTCAGGGAAAGAGAGGCGGAAGCCAGCCGCACTGAACAGGAAGGGTGGCACCTGGGCTGCTGGACACAAAGAGTGCATGTCTCCAAGGAGCTTGGACCAGAGCTGTGTCTCTGCAACCAGAAGCGATGAAGCTGCCTGCCAGCTCCACTACCTGGGCTCCTGCTCGGGGAGGAGTCCCTTGAGGAAACAAGTTGTTTAATTTCCTTGTTGGCTGCATGAAAGGAGATATATGTCATTTTCTATATCTCACGGATCTATAGAGAGGAGCAGTCAGAAAATTGCTGGAGGATAGAAAATAATTCATATTAAACATGTCATTCCAGGGGGATCCGGATGAATCAGGTTTTAAGTGACACCCCACGCTGATCATGACAAACATCCCACTTTCAAACCAGCCACAGGAATTTTACAGCCTTTTCTTGAACAGCTTACACTGAGACACAGGAAAAATCTGCCAGGCACTGAGCAGCAGGGTAGTTGCTGCTCACTGTGCTGTTTCTGCCCTGTGCTATGGGTTGAAGGACAGACAGAATAGCACCAGCTCTTGCAAAAACAGCCACATCGTCACTGTCGGCCTCCACGATCCCCAGGCAGCCTGTTTTGGAAATGTGCTGCCTCTGTGTGAAAACCTGCCACGTTGTAACTGGTTTAAATTGGTATCCTGCTAGTTTCAGTGAGTGGGCTGTGGGATGCGGCGAACAAGTCTGCAGTCCGGTTACCTAAAACCTGCAGGATTTCATCCCCCTCAAGCCTTCTCCTCTCCCTGCTAAGGGTCCCAGCTATTTACTCTCTCCTCATGAGGCAGCTCTCCCATCCCCTGCATCACCCCTGTCTTCCTGCAATGCCTCGAGTCCCCTTCATGGTGTAGGGCTGAGGGTTGGAGTCGATGATCCCAAGGGTCTCTTCCAACCAAAATGTTTCTATGATTCTATAATTAATCCTACATCAGTACAAGATCAGGGATGCCCACAGTGTTCAAGTACATCCTCAAACCCACAGCAGGACTTGGGACTCAGGGTACCACCAACCACCTCCCACGCCAGCTTCTTTGAACCCAGGGCGCAACTGGCATTATCATCAGTTCAGGTAGCAATAGAACTAGTTTACACCGTCAAGTCTCTGGAATTACCTTATATTTTATGTCCCCAGTTCCCCCACTGCTGCACAACTACAATGTGCTCCCATGTGCTGAAAGAGGGGATGCTGCAAAATCTGTCCTCTCCATTTCACCTGGCATGCCTGGGTATGCACAAAGCCAGAAGATCTTCTCATCAAAGTTTAGCGATGCCATTTATCCTGATTTTAATTATAACGTGCTTCTGTGAGTCTGCTATTAGCGGGATAGAATAATGGCCCATTCAACCCAAGCAGTCCGCCTGATCCCAGAGATGTTTAATCAGGCAACAACCGTACCTGAAATCATCACATTAGCTATATGGCAACATCCCTCCTCTCATGATGCTGCAATAATGAGCCTCCGTTCAACAGGAATGGGCTTTATTTGAAGGGTATAAGGAAAACGACTAATTCTTCTGGGTTTAATCTCAACATTTATTGTTATCAGCATCTGCTCTGACCTCGCAGCCAGTGCCTGCTCCAGAGCTCCGGCATGGGGATGGGGCAGTAGCTCCTGTGTTGTGCCCACTGAAGTAATGTCTGGTCCCGAGTACCTCTTAAGAGAAAATAGATAAAAGAGGAGAAAAAAAGTCAGAGGACAGCAAATCAAACAAAAAACCTGTGATTGCTCATTTATAGCATGCATGGGTGTCTCATTTCCAAAGGTTCTTGCGGAAGGGTTGCTCAGCAGGCAAATCTGGGGAAACAACATGCTGAGAGGGGAGCACTGGCTGCCTTCAGACAGTGACTCCATGTGCCAGGAACAACACAGCGTGGCCCTGCTATACCTTAACACCATGGTCAAGGCAGCTCACATTTGTGGTGCAGAGTCTCTGACCACACAACAGAGCAGAAACAAGCCAGCAGAGAGCTCTGCTTGGATAATGAGCGCTTTGAGGATAATGAGGGCAAAAAGTGTCTTTGCCCTGTGCAGCCAGGGCCCCTGGTACCCTGTCCCTGCTCTCCTCTGCGAGTGCAGCTCACAGTCAAGCTGGAAAAATAAGAACGTGAACAGTGGCAGAGTCAAATCAACAAATGAGTTTCCCAGCTGTGTCTGAAATAAAAGAAAACCAGCTCAGTCTGGCAAATTTTAAGTGAACCTCAGAATTTGGAAGAAGGAGGCTGGTGTTCGCTTTCTGAATGCACAAGGTGAGCCGGGCAAGCTGGAGGGCTTCTCCTGAGATCTTGTTTACAAAGTTATATTTTTTACTTTTTTTTTCTTTTTCAGCAGCATAAAGCTGCAGTTTAATCACTGTTTGTTGAGGAACAGCCGCAGGAAGCTCTGCTCCCAAGAGCAACAACCAGAGACATTCAATTTTGAAGCTGCCAGTCAACAAAAGGGCACAAAGTTATTAGCTCTGAAGACTCCATTACCTCCAGATACCATCTTTCATAGATTTTTCTGGGGACAGAGGGTCATATGACCCATTTCTAGGTCAGAGGCCATATTAGTGCTAGATGGTTTCCAAAACTTCTCCAGAGGTACAGTGAATGCAACTTAATGTTCAGATTTAGTGTGTTTTGTTAAAAACCAGCATATTAATAAAATCACTATGCCCAAGGATGTTTTCATGCAGATATGCAAGTGCTCTTAATGCAAGCACTCTTAATGCAAGCAGATGAAAAGCACAAAGATGGGAAAATTTGTGGGCAGATGAGGCTGTTTTACTTCCCCAGCCCCCTGTGGTCCCCAGCCATCCCCCGAGGGCATCAGGGAATCCTCTCTCAATTCGCAGGGTGGGTCAGTGCCAGAAGTGCCCCTCTGCAGAGCATGAGTCTGCAGGGGCAGGACAGGTGATGCCTCATAGAAACAGCAGGAACAGCCTGGTCTGAGCACCAAGAAGAAAATGAATAAGGGTTTACTGCTTAATCCCTGCTCCAGCCAGGACTATTTCAGATTTGGCAGTTTAAGCTTCAGGAGGATTTATCTCTCAAAGAACAACTTTGAACACCTTGAAGGAATGCAGACCACTAAGTGATGGCGTCAGGAAGAGGGAAGTCAGCGGATATCAGGATGAGGAGTGAGAAGATCAGTCCCTGTCCGTTTGTCTGTCTGCCTACAAAAGTAAGTAGATTAAATGAGGAAAGTGAGCAAAATACCCTAGTGTGGCAAAGAAGGTTTAAACTGAGTAGCTTCAGTACACATCCCGATCTCAGTGTTTTATTGACTGGGGAATCTTTTCAGTACATTCCTCGTGTAGTGTTTTCCATCATTTTTATCTTGAGTAATCAGTGTCTCCCCGGTCCACTTCATAGCACAGTGTTAATAGGAGTTTCTGAGCTGCAGCGGCTGCTCAAAGACCAGCCTCCCAACCAAAGTCAGGGATATAACTTTACAATTTGCCTGTGGGTAATGGAGTAAATAGAATGGAGTTCATATAGTCGGGACTTAAAAGGAAAAAGATCTGTATTTATGGGCAGAAAAGAACGTGCTCACAGATATCCACTGTGAAGGTCTTCATATTGAAGCCTGATGATGCTAAGCAGCTGGATGCAAAGATGCAAAATCTACTATATTTAACAAGCAGTGGTGGCATCTGGACAAGATCAGAGAGAAGGGTAAGGATCACAGGGAATTGCAGAAGCGCCAAGGCGGGTTCGCCCACGCTGGAGGGCTCTCTGCCTCTCAAGACTTCAAACAGGATAAATTCACGGGGGGTCCTCCCTCAGCTTGCACACAGTTAGGAAGGAGGAACAACACCTCCAGGGAGCAAGTTGGAGATGACATCAAGCCTGAAGTCCTCCTTACACTCTGATGGACCCCCTTTCTCTTTCCAGTGCCTATGGAGAAGGTTGGGGTCAAGGCAGTCAGCATAGGTGGAAAAGGTCAGGGATGCAAAACATCCTCAAAACACCACCAAGATTAGCTCAGCACAGGCCATTGCCTGCACCTCTCTGGCCCTGTGCTCTGGGCAGAGCCCCACAAAAGCCTCTTTGAGGACCTGGGAGAAACCCCTGACAGCATTGGCAGGCATTACATATCATCAGAGAGCCATAATCGAGCCTTGCTGACACATTAGGCCAAGTTGCTATCCAATTTATCTCTACTAATCCGTTCCTTTATAGAACTGTTAAGATTGAAATCTCAAAAATGAAGAGAGAGCTGCCAGAAAGCTTTTGAATTGACAGTGGGTTGCTCGACTGTTTTAGCATGCTATCATCCTAAATTGCCTGCTGCTCAGCACTCACACCAGCTGCCCTAAATGCACTTCTGTACCGCACAGAACCGGAGGCTGCATCTTCCAGCATTTATGAGAAACTAGGACATTATGTGAAGGGGGAATAAAACATCTCCGAGATCAGTTGTTAGCACCAGGGATGTTTTATCATCTGGTCCACAGGAGAAAGTTTGGAATAGCAGCAAGGACGCCCCCAGGGGCTGAGCAGCCAGACAGATGGTCATCACGGAAGGCCAAGATCAAGCCCTTGGTTGTGAATTGGCGGAGCACATAAAATGCCACCCGGAGGCTCAGCTACTGGGTTTTGGCTATGGTTTGGAAGGACCTGCCCCAGCACAGCTCTTAATTGCCATTCATAGACTGAGTTTTGAGGATAATTTGCTTTTACATTTCCCGTGCAAGGAAGCAGACATTTCCCACCCCTGAAGAGGTTCTGTCCAATAGCTCTGGGATGGTCACAGCTCCCTGAACCACTCCAAGCACTGCCTTTAGCAGAGAGCAATTGAACATTGCTGAGACCTGGAGATGTAGTATCCCAGGAATGTCCTTCAAACCAATCTTTTCTGAGATGTTATTAGAAGGAGACAAGTTGGAGACGGGCTTCTGAAAGCCTGTTTGCAGCCAGCAATACAAACAAAGCAATTGAGTCAGAGAATTGCTACCTTGGGGAAGGGGTTTTCTGTGTAAGTTGCAGAAATGAACTGGGACAGAAATGAACTGGGAAGATTCATTTTTTGAAATACAGCACTGCTGAAGGAGGCAGCAAGGAAGGGAAAACCACCCAGACCCTTTACACACTGTGTTAGGGAGCAACAGGGCTTCACTCAGGCTGAGGAGAGGGCGTGTGGGTCTGCTTGGAGCACAGAGTGACCCTCCACCTTTTGCAGAGGAACAGCCTTCCAATCTTCCATACCTGTTTGTCCCAAACAGTTCCAGGCACAGTCTCGGGGGAAGCAAGGAATTTTCAGCATGTTTCTTCTGTAAGCATGGGCATAGCAGAGGGTACAAGGGAGATGCCAAACACAGCAGACATTGGAGACAAATCTCTGCAGAGACCACAAGAAAGCAAGCCACCCTGGAGCCAGGATGCTTAGTGAACGGATCAAAATGGGTATCCTGTGAAAGCAGATCACTGGCAGACATGTCTCCTCCTTAGTCTCGTTCAGTCTGCTGAGTTTGGCCAGGCCATGCAGAAAGCTCTGGGTGACAGACTGGTGGTCCCATCTCACTGCAGAAAGGGTATCATGTCATGGCTGTAGGAGGGAAGGAGTGATTTTCCAAGTCAGCATAAATTGGAAGAAGACAGCTCAAATCTTGGTCTGTACAGCATCCCACCATCTGATCTGCTAGACTACAAAGATGTCCCACAACCTGGCTGTGGGCTGACAACTGTTTGTGTTTCCTACAGCCTTTAGCCTTCCTCAAATTATTATCTTAGTTGAGCCAGAACATGTTTTGCCGTGCTGCAGTAGGCTGCAGTAGATACAAGGACTGAGTCTTCCCACATCTCCTGCAAGATCACTCTGCCTGTTCGAAGGAACAACCTTGCTCACAACTCCCCGACTTACCCAGATCAATAATTCTCAAGGCTCCAGTGCCTGGTCAAAACATGGGGCCTGAGGACATCATCAGAGAGAACTACAACTCGCAAAATATTTCATTAAACCGATACGGCACAAGGATCTTGTCCTTCACTGCCAGAATCGCTCAGCATCCGCTCGTGGAAGTTGCACAACACCCAGCCCCATGTGCCCCTGCACAGAACCAATGTATTAGGGTATTGCAGAGGTTGTTGTAGTGAAGAGGAAACAAGAGTGTCACATTAGCAGCAAAGGCGGGTCAGCAGTGTAATAATTGAGTACAAGATCTATCCAGTGGGGGGGGTAATAAAATAACAAGCAATCAACTGCAATACAGGAAGAATAAATTAAGCGCCATGTGTCTGCTTTCATCCAGGCACAATTAATGTCATTAGACCTGGGAGATGATCTGGCTTTCTGGGGATCACTCGTGAGACAGGTAACTCTGTCTGCATTTGGGAAGAGGCTCCAGCCCTGACCCATCCGCTGGCATTTGCAGGTTGCTGCACTGGCATTGCTGCATCCCCCTGAGATGGGCAGCAGGGCTATGCTTTCCCTCTGAAAATTCCCCCCTGCATGACCAGAACAACTCAGCAGAGTTTTCGTTGAGTCATTCACGGCAGCTCTTGAGGGGTTAGGTGACCTTCAGGCCGTGCACAGCTGTGAATGGCCATCACTTGGTAAAAGACTATCAGCGAGACCAGCAAAGCTGTGGCCAAAAGGCTCTGGGTCTGATACCAAAACCCAGAAGCTCTGGGTCTGATACCAAAACCCAAGGTATCCAGAGCTCTAAGTTTAACCCACAACTTGAAAGCTCATATATTGTTCATATTGTGAAACAACCTGTTTACAGGCTCTTCAGTCTCAGCCAAACAGTCAAATTGCCTCTTGCCTGCAAGTGATATTTGTCACCTTATAAATTAATCACTTCCAGGCTGTTCCTCAGCTAAAGCTGTTAAGAACTGGAGAGTCTGGGACAGTTTAATCTAGAGTAAACAACTCTGCAGGAGTTCTTATTTCTGCCTTGGTTTTCTTTTTTTCCTCTATCATGAAAAAAAATGGTCGTATTAATACTTTCCTGATGTTTCGTCTCAGGAGCAAAACTTCAAAGTGATTTCACGGTCTAGCTCACTCCTGAAAAGGAATAAATCACAAAGTCAAAGAGGCTGGTGGCGGAGCCATGGTGGGGATTGTTAAAAAAGCTGTTTGCAGCTTTTTCCATTTTCCAGGGAGCTCTCCCAAAGACTGCCCAAGGGAGTTATTTATTCTGTGTTACTTCAGGAAGACACAGCCAAATAGCCCAGGCTTGCTCCTACTTCACTGATTAATGCAATGAAGGAGGAAAAAAGGCTGCAGCCCAGCAAACACAGCACAAGTGACTTCATGGGCACAAGGGATAGTGGAGCTGGGACATTGCTGACCACTGACGACGGTGGCACAAGCATCACCCTAGCATCACCCCTCCACCTCCTAAAATAGAGAAAGGTGTCAGGGTTATTTTCATTACTTCTGTCTCTCACAAAGGAAAATGCCCTAAGCAGGACGGCTGAATAAATATTTGCACCACACGACTTGGGCAAAGGAGACTGGCTGCATCGGGCTGCAATTTGGAGAGTAGGATGTAGGAAGGAGACAGTAGATGCGGGAGTAGTACAGGGCTCCCCAGCCCCTCACCAGTCACAGGTGATCTCCCAAGCAGGGTGCTCCAGAGAGGACCAAAGGCTGCTTTTCATTGTGAGCCAGAAACACCTAAGGGGTGGGCTACAGGAAAGCTTTGTGATAACAGCTCAACTAATGCGTGAGCAATAGCAGGGCTGAGGCAGAAGATGTACTGATTAGTGTATTGTCAGAGCTGAGGCCTCCCACACAGACAGCTCTGTCTGCCTTCCCTTCCTTCACATACTCAAGGATGCTACATTCATTAGCATGTTTCTGTGCTCCGTGCCCTCCATCCCTCACCCAGTGTCCTCTGCCTGTTTATTCAAGCTTAATGCCAAGGCAAATGATCCACCTACGAGGCATTTTTTCACACTCCCGGTGGGAAGTTCTGTGCTCCGGGTTAAAAGCAGCAGCCCCCTTCACTGCTTCACTCTCAGGGAGGGCTGGGGATGGCAGAGTCAGAGCTGGCTGCCTGTGTCCTATGCCCGGAGGTGGCTGACTTTAAATGCTTCAAAGAAACATCACCACCTCCTCCAGGCGATGCTGGGAGGCCTGCAGTGAAACTTTCCTCCCATCTTTTACATAGTTGGCTTTGAAAAGGGTGAGTCTGGGCCTCTCTCTTGCTACAGTTTGGACTAAAAAAAAAGGTTTTAGTTGAAAGCAGGCAGTTTTTGTCCATTGCTGAGTGAAGAAGTACTAATGCTTCTAAAAGGGCCATGCAATAGTCTTCTGCTCTCCGCCCTGCATGGCCTGGGGAGTCTTATGTGCTGCATAAATGCAGTGGTGTCTGTTTGAAAGAGCCAAAGAGCACCCAAGAGAAAGAGGATGCTCTCCCATCCATGGTACCCTCCTGAGAAACTGAGGAAGACCAAGTCCCAGAGCCTCTAAAGCCATTTCTGTCTAAATCTGTGGGAATTTATCATTCCTTGAACTGTGATGTCTTTCCTCAGTCTTAGGCAGAGGAGAACATGGCAGCCCAACCTTGGGCATTGCCAGGGCTGTCAGCTGTTGCAGGTCTCAGGTGTGTAAACCTGTGTGAGGGGATGTCCCATGACTCTGCCCTGTCACCGCTATCCCCTGCACCTTCAGTTTATGCCTCCCATGGGGTATTTGTGTGCAGGAGGCAGAGCTTCTCCTCTTGAAACCCACCGAGTGGGACATGCAGCAGCATGTATTTGTCCCCATCCTGCTGGAGGGTGTTGATTTGCAGAGAACCAGGGATGGGGAAGCTTTCCAGTGCAAATATACATTGCGTTAGGGAATGATTGCTGCTCCCCAGGCCAAACACCTCCAAAGGACCTTTCTTAAGGGCTGTTGCTGCAGACAGGGATAGGCTGGTGCTGTGTCAGCTAATGGGAACACTGTGATCACAAACTCTCCTGGTTCACCCCAAGAGAGGGAGGCAGAGGATGTAAGTGGTGTGTAAACCTCCCTGTCCTCCAACACCTCCTTTTATTCACCTCCACCTTCCTTTTTTCAAGGACCATCCAGAAAATGCAAAATTATCTGTCTCCCTGCAGTCATTGCCCCCCACAGCCACCTCCTGTCTGAGACCGGTGGGAATGGGGCTGCTCCATGTCATTTCAAAGAAAATTCTGAAAAACAACCACCTCTGGAGTTATGAAATGGATTTGGGTCAGTCCCAGGGAGATTTTTACTCGGGGAGCTTCAGAGTCCCCTGTACCGGCCTTCATTAACGAAGGCTCCACCAAGCCCCCAACGCAGCAGGCAGCTCCAGCAGGGGGGAAATGCACGGAGTCAAGCAGAGGCAACTGCCTCCCCCAGGCAAACCCAAAGGTTTTGCTACAAGCAGGGCAGCATCATGCAGCCAAAGTGGTGCAGGGGCTTTGGGTCAGCAGCAAAGACTGGGGACAAAGGAGAGAGGCCCGGCAGAGAGAGCAAATATGCTTGGAGCTGCTTCAGCCCAGCTCCTGAAAAGAGTTACAGGGAGGGACCAGGAGCCAGGGCAGGGTGGATTCAGGAAGCGACACACTCAGAGTATATTTGTTTCAGCATCCCAGGCTCCTGGAGAAGAGCTGTGATAACATCCCAGCATTTAAACAGCAGCTAGGCTCATTTCCTTGCCTATGATACGCCTTTATATAAAGGAGCCCAGGATACACAGCATGTGCTGGGGTTCTGGGGGTGGGAGCCCTTCAGAAATGAACTGTGCTCTTCTCTGATTGCCCCCTCCAGCAAGGAAATTGTCCTTTCAGTTCCAATTAAAAAAAAAAAAAAAAGGAAAATATCCATATGCGTGTGCACATAGATATAGAAAGCAATTGCAGCCCCCACAGAGTGAAAGGAATAAATAAAGGAGTGGGAGAATGATTCAGTAGCAAAGGCTGGTTTTATGCATGGCCATTAGCAAAACTTAGAGAGGAACGGGACTAATGACATTGGAATCATAAAGTCATTAGAGTGAACAGCCAGAACTGGTGCTTATACCTGTAAATGCTGCTGAGTCTTTGAGTAGATTAAGCTCATCTTAGTGACCACAGCTGCCTCTTCTAAAGTAATTATTGACAGGCCTGTGAGCTGTTTGCTTTGCATTTAGTGATCAATTAGAATGTAAACACTTTCACCTTCCTAGCCAGGCCTATGGGATATTTCTGTAGTTAATTATTTAAAAGCTTAGGTGACAGGATAACTGATTTCAGGAATTTCATTGTATTTAAAGCCTGGCTGTGCCCTGTGATGTGGAAACAATCTGACTCTCATTTCAAAATTTCCATCCCAGCAAGAATTTGCTCAGTTAGAGAGGGGAAGTATCTGCAGATGCGTCATTAAGAGCATGCAATAAAACGGAGCATTAATGCAGTGCTCTGGGCTGGGAACACGTTGGATGGGGAGGGCTGGGTGCGGGGGAGAGAGAAAGGAGATGCCAGGAAAGCCAGGAACCTTTTGAAACAATGCAGCAGTTAGTAGGGGTGTTGGGAAAATACCTACAGAAGACCTGGATGTAGTTGTCATAAGGACAGTACTGTGAGCAGGGTCTAATACAAGTATTTAAGGTTTAATGTACAAATACTTAACTCTGTCATTTCCTTCTTGCTGCCCCAGTGCGATGGCCACCAGGGCTTTGAGTATGCCTGAGAGCATGGCAGGCACTGGGGGACAGCAGGAGCTGTGACATCACACTGCTACCCCAGCATCAAACACTGTGGTGATGATGACAACAGCCAGGACCACCTTTTAAGGCCAGGAATGAAGTTGCCCTGAGCAGCTTGCCCCTGCCCTGCAGCCAAACCCAGAACCACCACTCTCAGAGCTGCAGCCTTGTTTGGCAGGATCTCAGCTTTGAAGCAAAAATTTACGCCTCTTGCAAAAGAAGTGGCACCAGTGTGGCCTGGTAGCACCACTGGGAGCCATGACCAGTGGCTCACAGGCATCTTGGCCAAGTCCCAACCCCTGAAGGGTAACTGGTGTGCTGTGACTGGCTGCAGATATCTGTTTGTTCTTTGGGAGGTGCTGCCATCCTGGGGAATGATGTCTCATGGCACCACGTTGGGTGGAGCTGGTACTGTCAGAGCCTAAAATGCCTATCATGGAGAGAACTCAGAAAGGAGTTGAAATGAGCCAGACTACACTGAGCCCCCACCCACAGCCCTTGTGGGAACACCCCTTGTGTGGGCTGTTCCGCAGTATCTGCATCCAGGTAGAGGTGGTATCCATGCAGAGACATCTGTGAGTCTGTCCTTCCCAACCCTCCTGGAGATGACATCCAGAAAATCCTGTTTGGTGCTGGCATGTTGGCTCCAGTCCTTGCTGATGAGCTCTGCAGACCCCATCCATCTCCTCTCCAGAGGAGAACACTTGCTAGCAGAGCACTGCCATGACCTAACCCTGCACACCCTTGCAAACACCCACATCCAGACCTTTCTGTGTCTGGCAGAGGTTCCTCTGTGCCAAATGGTGTGGTGTCATCATCTCGCTTTGGCCTGTTGGCCACCTACCCGGTGTTACCTCAGATGAATCCAAGTCCCTTCACCCTTCTGAGCTTCAGGGCAGTCAGCTTCTGTTGCAAGCCATGCTGTGCCCATCACCCAGATGAAGGGACCTGGAAGGGGAAGGACTCACTCTGACCCATATGCCAGCCAGAGCAAGATGGGGGCCAGCCATCCTCAAACCACAGCCCTCATCAGCCACATTCCTGCATGAGGCTCCCGAGCAGCCACACAGTTCCTCTCCCTCACAGTCAGGATGGATTAACAGGGCAAACCACATCCAAGCAAAAACCTCTGTGTCCCATTATCCGTCTCCCAAACCATCCTGTCCTCCAGTACTGCATTCTTCGCAGAGCAAAACACCATTGATTTCAGTGCCAGCTTTCCAGTCCTACTATTTATTTAGCATGAAAAGGCTAGTTTGCACGCTGCTTCCCTCTCTGCTTATCAGTCAAGGGATGTTTACACTGTGAAAGGCATCTGTTAAGACAACAGCATCTTTCTCCATAGTAATTTATTGTCCTCAAAAAAGGAGCAGGGCAGTTTAATATCTTGTTAACGAGTCTGTCAAACAGACTGTGATGGCTGGGGAAAATACAAAATAAAAAATAGAGCTGATATCAAAATCAATGGGAGTTAAACTACTTTATAAAATGGCGTTTTTCCCATTGGGTGTCGATTAAGCTGTCAGACTTAATAGGCCTGGTCCCAGAAAAAAAATATATCTTCAATAAATAAATGGCCCAGATAAATACATTAATAACTGGTATGTTCTGAAGGCTCCTCTGCTGATGTTTGTTATCTTTTTTTTTTCTCTTCTCTCAAGTTTACATAACTGTCTGAGAGCTAAAAAGCATTTAATTCTCTTCTAGCATATGGCTATTAAGTAGGATTTACTGTAGAAAGTGCTTTTTGACATGTGGCTAATAAAGTCTGTGTATGTCTCAGCTCTTTAATAGGCTCTTGAACTGCAGCAGCACTTCCACGTTGCTGAGGCATCAGTAACACAGTCTGCTCTCTCCTGCCTCTGCTGTCTACCAGCTCCACTCTAACTGGGCAAATTTGAGGAGCTCCTAATTACTTTTTCCTCCCTGGTCAAAAGTCCCCATTCCTATCTTTGCCATGGGATAGCATTCTCAGTCCAGCAAGGAGCTCATGTGTTAGCTGCCAGGTAGAGAAGTCTCATGGAGCATCCTGGGTACCTTTGGCACCTCCTGGAACTGCACAGCACTTCCCAGTTCTTGCAACCGTGCTTTTCTGCCAGACCGGAGATCTGCTCAGGCTTCAAACTCCCACGGTCATAGCAAGGACAGGACCTAGGGAAAAAAGTCATCAAGATGCTTAAAATAAATTGTTCAAAGGCTCTCTCCTGATCTTTTCTTCCATGACTTGGCTTTCTCCCATTTTCCTGCCCAAAGACTCAATGGGAAGGAGATCTCTGACCACACAGGTTTAACACCAAACCAAAGGCTTCACCTGCTCTGGACTTAGAGCAGCAACAAATATTCCTGATTTGTCTGGGAATCACCTTGGGGAGACACCTGAGGGCAAGCACTGAGTCTTGGAGGCTCTGCGTCCATGCCAGCATTGCATTGGCTATTTGCATTGCACCTGCCAATGCATTGGTTTCAGGGCACAGCCTGCTCACACTTCGGGGTTCTTTGAGTACCTGCATCCCCACTTTAGGTGTCTGGGACAGGACTGCCTCCCAAGCATATAGATCTGTGATGCTCACTACCAAGACGTCCTCCCAGAAAGAAAGTTCTTCCAGCTGCTGTGTGACACAAACAAGATATTAACAAAGCCATCACCTAGTAGAGTTATGTGCTGCCAGAAGCATTATATCTGTTAAGCATTGTCTCACAGGTCCCCAGATTTTCAAGCGAATATCTGCTTCCTACAAAAGGCATCAAGGGTTGCTCTTTGATCCTCTTGCAGCAGCTTTCTCAGCAAATAACCTTTTCCCCTTCTGGATGAAGCGAATGTCGTTGTTAATTCTCCTGTACAAGTCACAGGCAAGGTCCCACTGAGGCCCATCAGCTGCCTCTGGGGGTGACAAGGCTGGCTGGGGCTTGTGCATCCTGCTGTCAAGCACAGCAAGCCAAGACATCCCATCCGGGGATGCTCGTTAACACCCAGCCATTCCCATTAAAGCAGCAGTGACTGTAAGTCACGGCAAAAATAGAAACTCCCATGGAGCAGGGAGCATCTCTCTGCGGCAGAGCTGATTAGTTCCCTAGGATGAATCGCTTGCCATGGGGCATATGGGGGTCCCATGTCACAGAGCTCTGAGAGGTAGCAGCACCCCCAGCAGGGCTGAGCTGCCGTTGATAAAACTAAGTAGAACTACTTAAATATTCACAGTCTCCTTCCCTGATAGTATTTACTAGAAATTTACATTTCTACAAATACTTTGATTTCACCACATTTCCTTTCATTCTGCCCCCAGGGAAGGGTCATCGGGGGAGGTTTCTTCTCCTTTCCTTTCAAGCAAAGCTTCAAGCCCTCCTGTTTCAGTTTGGAGTGTTTCCTTTTTCCCTTTTCTCTCTCCACTTTCATTCAAAACAGAAAGCAGAGACAAGAGAGGAGAGATGGAGAGCCTCTAAAAATACCAAAGTACTCCCAACCTCCAAAAATGCCACACAAAACTCAGCTTTCCCAGTCATTCCAGGCTGATGAAAGGGCAGGTCTCTGCAAAGCTCCCAGAGGTAAATTCATTACTTGAAAACACTGACAAAACCCCTTTCCTATTTTATGCCCAGCCTTGCCTGATGCCCCAGTGTGGCTGCTCTCCTCCAAATGGGAAATTGCCTTCCCCAGGCTCTCCCTGCTCCCCCAGCTTTGCTGGCAGGCAGCCCAGATCCCGCATGCCACTGGGCACTCACTGGCACCACGTGCTCGCTGCCAGGCCAGCTGGCCACCGCATGGGTAAGCTCGTGCTTCTTGGGCAGCTGCCGGTTTTTTGGCTACCAACCTGGCCAGACAGCAGGAGCTGCCTCTCCATGGCTGGCAGCCCTGGTTCTGCAGGCAGCCTGTTGGCCAGATGCTGCGTCAATCTGCACTACAGTAATAACCATACTTAATAACAATAACATGCCTGCAAACCATGGTGACAGCAGGCACTAATCTTTCATAATACTTTTAAGACAGGAAGAGGAGAATCCTGTCATACAAGTCCTGCTCTATATCACTTTGGAGCCAATACTTAGAGGAGGCAGAAGACCTCTTAAATGCCATGCAAATTTGTTTTCCATTGAGCCAGGTTCTATCAAAACCTTCTGTCATTATGTTGTCACCAAATATACTTTATTCCAGTCTGCATCTATAGCATCAGGCAACAGACTTGGTCCTTGCAGGCAGAAGAAACGCAGGAAAATGGTAATGTTGTACAGTTTCAGCTGTTTCACGTAGCTGAAATCAGAGAGGACTTAGTGCCACACTGAGCACATAACTTTTTAGTACTGCTTCTTCCCCTTAGGTAAGGTGCTTGATTTGGCTTGCCAGAAATCAGCTGGGAGGGGGCTGGCAATGCTCCTTGTATCTGTGCTGGCGAAGCAGAGTGCAGAGCACCGGTTCCCAGGAGCACAGCATCTCTCCAGACATCAGGGCTCAGTTTCTCCAGCACTGTCTTGTGTCAGGGTGGTGGGCAGGAGCCAGCATACCTGCCCCTTCCTCCTCACTCCACAGCATCGGTCTCACACCTCCCCATGCTACTCTCATATTTATTTCAGGCTCACACGTGAATGATCCTTCAGGATAATGTCTGTGTTCGATGTGTCGAATTTCCTGCCCATGAGAGAAGGGTGGAGCTCAGGCTGCCTCACTAACCCCCTGCCTCATCCCCTGTCATCCCCAGCTCTTCCCTCCAGCACCAGCCTCATTTAAACCAGTTTTACCACCGCTGTGAGCCAGAGCCTGCTTGCCCCACAGGATGGCTGACAGAGCAGACAGTCCTGTACAAGGTGGCGTGGCTGTGACCAACTGTATTCAGACTATCCTGGAAGGAAAGAACACCTTTGGAAATCCAGACCATAAAACTGCTGCTCTCTGGCTCTCAGGAAACAGATTTGGAGGGATAGGGTTTTTTTTTTGAGAGAGGACTCCTCACATCTGCTTTTTCTATCCCCTTACCCCTCTGGGGGCAGAGAGGAGAGAGAGAGACCACACTATTCGTGCTCTATTTTACCGTTCTCTTCCTCAGTTTCCCCAACCGTGACATGGGAGTTGGATAATCACCTGTTGGTCCCTCAGGATAACTTGGGAGGTTTTCAAAGCTTTGGACAACCAGTGGGTACCTAGACACTATGGCATTTATGAAGGAAGGGGATCTCCTGGGGCAGAGGTGTTTCAACATAGGTGCTGCAGAAACAACAGCTGCTATTTAAAATTGCTGTTGCATTGTTTGCTGACCCCTGCAAGGAGGCATTGCAGAAGGTCCCTGTGAGATGTCAGACCTCATGGGACCCCTTCACCCTGTCGTGTCTGAAATTACAGAACTGTATCCCAGAACAGTCACAGTAATTCAGTGACTGGGTGGGCTCTGCCACAGTAGAAATATCTCCCAATTACACTAATGAGGTGTGCAAGTTCCCCTGAGGGGTCTGGAGATGACACACGTCACTTGAAGAGGATTTTAATTGGCCTGGGAGGCTGAGAGCTACCAGAGGTACACACCAGGCAGTGGAGGCTCTCTGAGGTCCCACTCCTGTCTCAGTACTGAGGACAGGCTGGAGGCTTTGCACATTGACCTCTGTCACAGCTGGGATGGACATCAGGTGACCTCAACGAGGATATGGAGCAGTTTTCAGCTCTCAAATGAGCCTGGCCATGAGCTAGGTTCTCTCTTGCCCTGAGAGTTGGGGGTCTCCATTCTCTTGTGTGGCCAAGCACCAAAGTTGAGCACCCATGGAAAACAGAAGCTTGTTTTTCAGAGGATCCTCTTGGCATGCTTGCTCCCATGGAAGCAGCCAGAAAAACCTGGGCAGCTTGAGCTACTGCCATCTGTAGAAGGGAAAATCCAGTGGTTTTGTCTCACAGAGCTCTCCCAGCTTGTGCCACTGGTATGAGCTGCCTGTTGCTGCACGTTAGCAGGGACAGGATTGAGGGCCCTAATGCAGATGATGAAGCCACATCTCAATCATGCAAGGCTGGGATTGCCCCGGGAGCCCTCAAGGAGAAGGGGTGCTTTATGGGGTGGTACTATGGGAGTGACACAACAGGGATCCCTCTTATGAGCAACTGCAAAAGCCTCCCTGGTACCTTCTGCAGGGCAGGGATGCTTACTCCGCAGTTTTCCTCCTTGAGTGGTGCCTCTGAATGGATGCAGATTCCCATCCCTCCTCCTTGGCTGTAAGCCATGAATCAGCTGTCCCAGCATGTTTCTCCTCTCTCACATGCTGTCCTCTTCCCCCATCCCCTGCCTTCCAGGCTACTTCTTCCTCCCACACAAGAGCCAGTGGGGATGGGGACAGCATCATTCCCCGTCCAGGGATGGGAGCAACAAAGTCTCTTTCTGCTTCCCACCAGAGTGGCCTGGGAGACAAGAGGAATGGCAAGATGAGGTAGGAGCAGAACATGGGAGATGTGGAGAAGTAGAGGATAAATGCAAGGGAGCAGCTCCTGTCTCTGTCATGCCCCATCTGCTTGCTGCCCTCAAACACTCTCCCAGGGGCTGGGTTGTAACTGTGTAGCTCGAGGTGGAAATCCCAGGACACTTCTTCCATTTGTAGCATAATAGCTTCTGCCATGCTGGGAGGCAATAGCCTGCTCTGAAGATGTTAGATATACCTCAAGGTAAGCCTTTTGTCTTTGCTTTATCAGAAAAGAGACTTTGGGAGGAACAGTATAAAATTTGCTGAAGAAAAGATGTATGAGGAAAACCTTCTTCACAGTGAGGGTGACTGAACACTGGAACAGGCTGCCCAGGGAGGTTGTGGTGTCTCCTTCTCTGGAGACATTCAAAACTTGCTTGGACAAGTTCCTGTGTTCCTGCTCCAGCAGGGGGATTGGACTAGATGGTCTTTCAAGGTCCCTTCCAATCCCTGATATTCTCTGATTCTGTGTGATTTTCTTGACAAGCACCACAAGATCCCCCACTGGGACCTCCTGCTGCATTACCAACCCCAACACACCTACAGTCTGGGTTTTGGAACCTGTCTCTTGTCCCCCTGCAAAGATGGTGCAGGCATGATGCGGAGTCCCAGAAGGGGCGCTGCCCATATGTTACCACAGGGCTGGACAAACCCAGTTTTATTCTCAGGTTCTGCTAGAAAGGACCCTGTGGAAGTACCAAGCCCTACACACATTTCCTTGGGTCCCTTTGGCAACTACTGAGTCTGAGTCACAGAGCCTGAAGTACTGCGGGAAGTGATAACAAAACTAGGGAGAAAAAAAAGACTTTAAAAGGCTTCTGATTAATGTGCATTTAATGAGAGCTTCATTGCAGTGCGAGCTATGTACCAGCTCAAAGGGAGACAGAACAAATCTCTACTGCCTGGGCCGAAGGGCCAGCTCTAATCAATGCACAGCAGTCACTCACTCAGCACCTGACAACACGATTCAGGCCTAGGATGCACTTTTTTTGTAGTGGGGTTAGAGTAGTGAGCATTCCTCTGTGGGCCCTGTGCAGGCCAAATCCACTCAATGTGACTTTAGAGAGGTGGATATGAGGGTGGATGGTGGGTCGGTGTCTTTGTGTAAACAGCGTTTGTACCTCGATGTATACATAAAGGCAAGTTTCAAAGAGGGTGGATGGATGCAGGGACAGATGGATTCACTAAATAGCAAAATAAACCAAATCCTCAGAAACAAGATATTTGAAAACTCTTAGTAATGTCTGCTCTGAATTCACTGTGACTGTCTGCTTTGTCAGTCTCAAACTCATAGAAATGGGAAAAGCTTTTACAAATCTCCTTCATCGTGCCAAAGGGGTAAACAAATGGGATCACCTGCTCCTCTAACTTCAGGTGAACTTGTCCATCAGGTGATTGGAAATCTGAAAGTAATGGGAGCTTTAGAAAGCAATGTCATTAGCTATCAGCTTTGCATTTGTATTCTGTGTTAATCCTTTTTGTTTCAACTCAGAGAAAAGCAGCCCTTCATTTGGGGGGATTTTGGGATTTTTGACATGTGACTGATATTGTATAACGCTGTGGAAAGAGACCTGTCTGGAGGGGAGGATGAATATTATTCTTCCTGCTGGGATCGTTATTAGCACAACTGGGGAAATTGCTCCCCTTATCTTTATTTCAGGTGCAGAACTACAGCAGCACCCACCAAGCTTAGTGATGTAATCCCTTTCCACATCTGCAAGACTAACACAAGCTTTCTCCAAAAGGGCCATAGGCAAGAACATGAAAGATTAAATATATATTTTATATATATACACACATATATATGTGGGTACACATATAAATGTGTAAGTGTATAAAATTGTCCATCATACTTTAAGTGTAGGTAGAATTTACCCATTCCATCGAAGTAGAAACACTGAAAGAAACACAGAGCATGACAAGCTCACCATCTTCATTAACATTTTCTGCAGCAGTTTAAAGGAAATACATTCACTTTGGTTTCTTTGGGTTTTTGTTCCTACTTTCAAAAGTAACTACTTGATGTCTTAAGAAAAGCCCACAGATGAGGCAGAGACAGACACTACTTATTCAGAATGCTCCTTATTATGGAAATGTTTGACTGCCTTTTTGGGATTACTTCAGAGGAATTAGGCACACAAGACTGGAAGGGAAGAAAAGGTTCTTCAAGCCACATCGCTGGCAATCACAGTCCCAGGGCAGCCGCGTGATGCAGAAGAGTCCCCAGAGCCTCTCGTCCACACCCTACCTGTACAACATCCCAGTGTCCCCTGAGATGTGAGACCTGTGTCAGAAAACCAAACCACAACTGTGACACAGCACAGGGCAGACATCACAAATGTGTCAACAAGTGTTTTTGAACTGCAGCGGGTTTTCCTGGGGAAATTCAGAGATGACTGGCTCAGGAGATGGGATGCCGGAGCTCTGTACCCCTGAGTATCACAGACCATAGGATTTTACTCAGATGCTCTATGCTGAGCTATTTTTTTATATTGGACAAGGCTTGTGCTGTAGCAGGACCTGCAGCCTGGGTCAGAAAGCGCTGGGAGATGGAGCCTCTCTGCTGCCTGTTCCAGGAAGCAGCCTCTTTGTTAAAAATGTATGACACATAGAACAACCTGTCTTTAGCCCCAGCTGCTTGCTCCACTGTCGCTTTTCTCCACCTGCCCACAAAGCCTTCCAGCACTTAGTGCTGGTCCCCTTTGCCCTGCCATCAGCTTCCCCCCAAGCCCGCCAGGCGATGAGGTGTGCAGAGGTCTCAACGAAATATGGCTTTTGCCATCTGTGTCATCCACACAACAGATGGACATGCTAAATAGGGGTCCTGAGCAAAGGCCCATTTGAGCCCTTGATTTTGATGAGCTGTCTATCAAACCCATCAGCAGGGCCAGCTCTATGCACAAGCAAATTGAGTCGGTGCTAAGCCAACACACTGATGAGAATGGCACAAGAGCTGTGGACCCAGTGCTTCCTTTGGCAAGGACAACACTTTACGGAGTCAAACTGACTGCAACTACTGCCAGGAGATGGGTCAGGGTATGGCTAGCTCTTGGTGGCTCCATTCATGAGGAAGAAGTAGTTCCACCCAGCACCTGCAGGGAGAAAAAGCTGGAGTCTCCTGGTTCTCTCTCCTTCACACCTCTACCCTTCATGTGTTCCTTCCCACTCCCATAAAAAAAGTAGCTGAACTCCAGATTCTCATCAAGAGTCATGATTTGGTCTTAGTCTACACAAGCAAGTTCTGAACATTCAGAAGGAACTGAATTAGCAGAGACCACAGCAACAGTGATGCAGATCCGTAGCCTCAGCTCTGGCACTGTGTCATAAGCCCATAAATATAACTGTGTGACCCAAACTTCTGAGTGCAGAAAGAGTCAGCAAAGGCTGTAGGAGTCTGCTGTAAAACCCCAGCCCAGATTGCTGGGAGCATGGACATGGCCCTTCCACTCACCCTTTTTGCAGGGAGACTGACTCATGAGTGATTTCATCCACTGTGCCTTTCATCAATCTGACCTCATCTGCTGTTCCTGCAGCCTGGAACATCCCTCTTTGCATTTTTTCCCCTTGCACAGGCCACTGTATTTCCCTCTTCCAGTCATGTCCCAGCTGGAAACATGTGTTTTTCTACTCTTGACTCAACAGAGCCCGTGGCAGGGCAGAGGGGCAAATGAGCTTCCGTTCTGCCTTGCATATTAGCAACAGAACATGAGTGACTGTGTCCTGATTGCAAACACTTTATTCTTGGTGACAGCATGGTAAAGGCACAAAAGATACAGCTGGATTTGCAGAACCCAAGATGAGCTCTGCAGAACTGATAATTAGAAGAAATCATCTTTTTGACTTGTGAGCTGAGCACATTTGAACTGAGATCAGTGAAGGGGGAATAAATATAAAAACCAATTATGTCATTTGAAGCAAGTCACTTCCCTGATTATAATCACCTCCCTGTATGGGCATAAAAAAGGTGAAAAAATGCCCATGTCAAATTATTAAGCGAATTAGGGTGACCAGACTGCACTTAATGACTCTGTCGCTAGTAGAATTTAAGTGCAGTTGTCTGATGGGATTCTGAAGTCAGACGTGCACCGAGAGAGATAATTGGAGCATCAAGATGAGGATTGATGGTAACTTTGCACTGGAAGACTCAGCGTAGGTTGTTCAGCACTGCTACAGCAGGAATTCTTACTGCCAGCAGCGGGGGGAGTCACAGCAGTGAAGCCTGAGTATGTTCCTGCCAGAACAGGATTTGCTGTGGTGAAATCCAGTGTTACACAGTCCTATGGTCCAGCACTGCTCTTGGCATCCCAGTGTTGACTCCTTGGTTGCAGCAAATGGAAGAAATGGGGACTTCACTTGGAAAGGCAGTGAGAAGTCAGGTAAATGCTGCATGACACAAGCAGTCGAGATCTTCTTGTGAGGGTGACTGAAATCCAGCAGGGTCCAACACCCACAGACACAACCTCTAAAAGCAGAGATCATCCCAAAGGATGCATCCCAAACCTACTTATTATCAGTTAAAGGCTGGATCCCACAAGATACTGGGCATCCACAAAAAGGTCGCCAATTTCCTCCCTAGAAAACCATTCAGACTTCTATCTCTGTTCTAAATGCACCAAGATTGAGGGAGGAATATCCCTACACTGTCATTGTGCTCCAGGCAAAGGACAAACCCTGTTGGCAGCCTACAGTCCTTCGGCCAGGCTCCAGCACCCATCTCAGCATCACAACCCACTGGAAAGCCTTGAGATGAGACAAAAAGCTTCAGAGCTGTTTGCTCACTTCTGCTGCGCACGCATGAACCCAGCCTGTGCTTAGGAGCTTGCTGAGCAGTGTTTACACACTTAAATCCACTAAGCTTCAGCAGCTTTGTACTTCTCAGTGGAGATGTTTTAAAAAACACATTTTTGATCCTTTGTTAGCTACCCACTGGAGATCTCATGGAATGTAAATTACATACCATTGGAGACCCATAATCTGCAGTGTTTCCAGTAAAACCAGATGGTCTCTCTTGAGCACACAGACTCACTCACTGAAGACTCTCCCGGCACACTTATCCTCCACGCTGGAGCTCAAAGACTGAGCCCAGCGCTCGGCAGGCTTGAATTGGCTGGGTTCCTCCACCATCAGAGGGGAAAACCTAGTCTGTGCCAGCCCAGAGTCTGAACCAATGC
This sequence comes from Jacana jacana, assembly GCA_013400555.1. Classification (NCBI taxonomy): domain Eukaryota; kingdom Metazoa; phylum Chordata; class Aves; order Charadriiformes; family Jacanidae; genus Jacana; species Jacana jacana. The sequence continues at coordinate 494,463 of VZTM01038472.1, read as the reverse complement.
TTGCCCACAGGAAAAAAATCAAGGAATTTGGATGGAAATCAAGGAATTTGGATGGAAATTAAGGAATTTGGACAGCTCTTCCCAAGGGAGCACCAGGAGCATCTAAGGACCTACGCTGATGTCCTGTGCCCACAAAACAATCCAGAAAGGCACAAATACTGTCTGTCAAACTGTTTAATCTCCCCAGCTTAAGCTGCCTGTCCAAATTTGAAGCCTAACTAGATTTTCCCCATGCTGCTTGTAACTTTGTCTTATCCTTTTATTAAGATGAGGAGGATTACTTGAAGCTTTTGTTCTTTACAAATCCCCTAGTGCAAAGGCAAGGTGGCATTTTAGATGAAATCTTCATCCTGGGCTTCTCAGAGGAGAGAGGCAGTCCTTTCTTACAAAGGTTTTAATGACATTGGATGTTGAAAACTGGTACCAGATGGGGGATCCATGATGGTCTAGTCCCCATGATTACTGCTTTTCTTCCTTGTAGCCTAAGAAGCTGTGGCTCTTCAGCCCCGCAGAAGGAGGCAGAAATCCTCATTTTTGGTGCTAGAAGCATAAAAATATCCAAGCTTTCACTTGAAATGGAGGATAAGAAAAGAGTTCCTTTTAACTGCTTGCGGACCTTGAGTCCTCTGAAAGCCTTTGTTTAGCCGCATCACTTGCTCTTTTAACTCTTTTAACTTGCTTTAATTAATTAATTAATTACCACCACTTAGCTAAAACATTTAGTTTTAAAAATCGTCTTAGTGTTGAATCCCTGCAAGCTACATGCCCCTAGGGAAGATGTGACCGGGTGTCCCCTAAGATGAACATTTGAGGGGGATCTAAAGGCTATTTGCTAGCTGGTGCTCATATGTACAAGCCTGCTGAAAACAGACATCTGAAGCATTAGTTGGATGATTTTACCCTCAACAAGCTGGAGGGTCCTGTCCAGACTAAGGACTTTAGCAAGCACTTGGCTCCACTTGTGTTCTGTCCAGGAAGTGGGGCACGGTGACGATATGGATGGAGGGACAGAGAAGGATTTGAACCTACGAAAGTGTCAACTACCAGCAGTTGCAGGTGTGGTTTAGGTGGGCAGAACATCTCCAGAGGAACACTTAGACCCAGGACCGAGGCATAAAACCCTTTTGCCACAGAGCAGGTACTGTGGTGAGTCACTTCCATGCTCAGTTTTTCCCAAGCATTGCTCAGAAGAGGAAAAAATGCCCCTTTTGTTGATGGGTTACCCAGCTGGGAGCTGTGCCAGTTTTGCTGTGGCCTTGGGGGAGTGTCTTAGCATTGGTGAGAGTCTGGAGTATTTAAATACCTTTCTGAAGTTGGGTCTTCATTTCCCTGTGTTTCCAGCCTATCTCTTTTGCATAATCTTTTCAGACTGTAAATGTTTTAGAGCAAGTCTCTTTTATTATGTACAGCACCTAGCACCAGAGAGCACGCTTGATAATGTTATTAAAAGCCCTGCTACATACAGCCAAGGGCAAAGGTGGATGCTGAATCAAAGGAGTTCTCATTAGCAGGCTGGGCAGGGATGCTGGAGGAACTGCCACATTTTGAGACATGGCACATATGCACCCAAGAAGTCATCAGCTCTCTTGAAAGCCACCTGATATTCCCCTGTGATCTCCTTGCAGGATGCTAACAGGGCCAGCAGGGAAGGGATGTCTGACAGGCACAGTCTTTGATTGCTATTGTAACATAGAGAATATTAGCAAAATGGAGCACTGGATCCATCCCTCAGTGCCCACCTGTGCGTATTTTCACTTTGCTGTGGCAGGGCCTCCCCTCCTAGGTAATCTTGTTGGCAAGTTACGGTGACTTTGGCTTAGTCTTTGGGAAGTTGTTCTGGGGAGTGGAAAGTGGAACATCCCGTAAGCAATTAGCAGGAGGAACACGTGCATTGCAGATGGTTAATCTGCCTGCTTTCATGTGAACAAAAGAGAAGTCCCTTGAATGAAAGGAAACGGGTAACTTTAATGCAAGCTACAGTAAATGCAAATTAACTTCGCAAATAAAGAAGCTTTTCTTCTTGGAGCCAAGAAAACATTTCTCAAAGTCTGTATTTTAGATATACAATAATCTCTTTTATTCCTCAGAAAGCCGTCCCTGCCTTGAGCAGTCTGATATCTTCCTTGCAGACTGTAATCAGTCCATCATCAGCACTCAAGGATGAATATTAATGTTTGATTGTTCTCTTTGTGTTCCAGCACGTCCAGTTGCAGGGCTGGAACTAGACTGACTTCCCTCGCAGCCTGCAGCCTGCCTAGCCTCAAGTTTAGGCTGGAGCCCAAGAAGGTGCTTCACAGGGACCACTGGGGCATCCAAAGTCTTGGTATAGATCATTGCACTCCCCATCACAAGGGTGTATCAGACCTTTAACCCACCCATCCACAATGCTGCAAAGATGCTGTATCATTTCAGATTGCCCCGGGGAGCTCACCCATTGATGAGGGTGATCAGAACTGTGCACCTCTTTGAGGACTCCTGTCCTTCCCCAGCTGCTCCAGGACAGCCTGAGGGCCAGGCAGAGACAAGAGCTTTAACCTGATGGGGAGATGCAGCTGAGACTAACAGAAAGTTTGGGGTACTTCTTCAGGCAAGGGATCCCATGCTGGTCAGGACAGCTACCACTGCCCTCTCCCATCTCAGCACTATTGAGGCAGAAAGGTGGCTCACTTGAACATCCTCTGGCTTAGATCAAATTTTCATGAGCAGGGCAAAAGGTGAGGGGCCCAGCAGTCTGGGTGAGACAAGTCTGTGCTTATGGAGCAGCTGGAGTCACTGTTAATGGTCTGGCTACTCAAATGCAGGGGAAGAGGGGGACCAGATGGAGATGGCTGGCTGGGGCAGGTGGCCAAAGGGTCTGGGGAAGCATTGCCTGAAGATAAGTATGACCAATCATCCAAGGTGATGACTCAACCTCAAAACTATCCAGCAGAGACTCCCAAAGGAGGAACCTCAGCCCCACTTGGCACTCATCAGGGCAGGTTTCATCAGCATCCCTAGCTCCAGTACTGCTGGTCTCACCTGCAGTCCAGTGCAAAACAGACAGCATCCACTCAGATAATGCAGGGAGAATACTCAACAGCAGTTTCCAGCGATGGTTCAGATTGTCACAGTGCTGGCTCTTTCCACCTGAAGTTCATGAAAGGGACACGAAATCCAAAGCAGCGGCAGGCTTCTCAGCCCTTTCCAGCATGACAGATTTGTAAGTCAGTAAAGCTGATGGCATTTGTGAGGATTTGGTTGCAGATGGATCAAAGAAAATTCATCCCAGGAGAGAGCATTTGCAATGAGAAGCAGAGTCTGTGTGTGAGACAGGGAGGAGGGAGCACAGTAGGGGTAGAGGAGAGGACATAAAGCAGAAGATTATTTTAATTTCCTTCTCCTTCAGGCTCTTTATTAACACCCTGCCAGATCCTTCTCCCTGGCTGTCGCAGCGGTGCTAGAGGCCAGGCTAAATGTGATGGCAGGTGGGTGCAAATCAGGGGCAAGACAGACGAAGGCATCTACACATCTCACATCTCTCACACCAGCCCTGAGAGCAGAGGGGAACTCATGGAGATGTTCCAGGGGTGGGGAAGGAATGAAGGACTGGTGACAGCTCCCTGCCTCTTGTGACTGATCCAGGTGACCTGCTGCAATCACAAGCCTGAGAGGTGCTAACAGGAGAAGCTGTGATATCCTGGTCAATCCAAACCTGCTCAGGTCAGTACATCACCTACTGCCAACACAGACATGCCAGTCAAGCAGCCAATTGCCTTCAAGGCTTGCCTGAGAGGTGGCGTTCACAGCCTGGTCCTCAGCAGGACATGCAGGCAGGGAGGGAGGAGAAAGCTGGGGCTGGTACTGGGGTTTAAGTACATCTTGGAGCTGGAGAAAAGGGCACTCGTAGTATGGAAAAGAGCAATCAGTTTCAGTCCTCAAGTGTGGAGCTGCTGCCATGATGCTGCCAGCACTGCTGCTTCTCCCTTGGCTTCCTAAAGAGATGAAGCTTGTATGGACCTGCTGAACATGGGATAACTGTGCTGTCCAAAGGCCTATGAGTCCTCACCCCTGAAGCTTCTAAACCTGCAGGCCATTTTCCGCTCATGATTTTCAGAGGGACAGAGATACTAGAGAGATAAAGTTCCCACAAATGTCATGAGCTGGATGACTAGACACAGGAGGGACACCCTGTTATTTTCTCCACAAAGGAGAAGCAGCGGGAGCTCAACCCCTTGGTAGACAACAGAGGATGCTCACGTATACACACAGACAGATGGATGCACATAGACACAGAGCCAAGTCAGGAAGCACTTCGGGCAGACTTCACACTTTTGTGGATACCAGAGAGCGCAGTCGTGAGAGGGGAGGCACAGGAAAGATGGTTCTGTGGCTTGATACAGGCTCAAAGACAGCTCTAAGTCATTTTCAAAATCAGGATTCAAGTAACCAAGAGTAACAACATCAGGACTGAGGGAGACAATAAGGAGACAGAGCAATTCTTAACTCTCTTTGAGGTGTCTTGGCGGGTGGGCGACTAAGCAAGCATCTGGAAGCCTCCACTCCATCAGGGGCACGGGAAGTTACAGCAACACCAGCGAGACAGGCCCTGGAGTATTAGCACTAATAGCCATCTCAACCAAATTAATTCAAATTGCGCTCAGTCGACCATTAAAGCGTTGTTGGTGGCAGCGCTTCCCCATCCGCTCACATTTTCATGAAGTAATTAAAGCCATTAGAATGTAAACCAGCTTTTTTGGCTTGGGCAGGAGAGAAAGCAGGAAGGAAAAAAGGGAAGCTGAATAACAGCTTAGCTAATTCAGCTAATATTCCCATTATTTCCATATATACTAATTAGTTCCCATTCTCCAGCCATTTCCGTACCGACGCATAGGCTTGGATCCTCTGCAGAGGTGCCTACATCTCCATGCAGCAGCACCCCCTGACCCCAGCTCAGCATCCAACTCAGGAGGATGCAGGCAGCAGGGTTCCTGCCTGCCAACCCTTACCCCCAAGGAGTTCTTATCCCTCGATGCAAGTCTACGCCCCAGGAGTTCTTATCCCTCGACGCAAATCTGTTCTCTCCCCCGTTGTGAATGTGTGGGAGGAGGGGAAAGAGCAAACAAGTTTTGCGCTCAAAAGAAAGAAAAAACTCCATGAGCCCCTAAAAAGAATGGAGAGAAATAGAAGATCTGAGGTAACCACGCTGTCCCGGGAAGTCGTTTCATGGTTGGGAAACGCTGATTGTGACATTCAGCTGCAATGTGGGTCCCCATGAGTGATGGAGCTACTGGTGCAGGGTCTTTATTTATTTGGCAACCAAAGGGAAATTACATTGCTGCTGGCAAATGGCCAAAGTTGGTACCTGGGGCTTCACTGTCTGCCTGGCACTGGCCCAAGCACTGGAGGGCAGGCACAGTTCAGAGCCAGCAGGACCTGCAGTGAAGAGGCTTTTGTTACAAGTCCAGTGGTTATAAACAAATGAGCTGGGAAGTGGAGAGGTGAGAGAGAAAGGTGTCACTCTTGCACAGCAAGGTCTTCATCATCACTGTCCCTGCTGAACCACCCCTCTGGGATGACAGATCTGTCAGGTCACACTGAGGATGTGGGCAGCACAAGCCTCTGCCCACACTGAACCAGGTCACACTGTGGTGAAGCATGAAGAGTATACCTGTCCCCATGTGCATTTCGCATAGGCTTGAGTCATGCAGAAAGGGTTCCAATGGTTGAACAGGGCAGGATAGAGTCATGCAAATACCTGGGGAGGAGTGGTTCACTGTGCAGGTGCTCTTCTCATCTCTGGCTCTCTGCAGTCTGTCCCTCATAAATTCACCTCTGCTCCATGTAGGCCATGTGAGAGTGCAGGTCATCTGACATTCATTTTCAAGGCAGAGACCAGCAGAGGAGTTCAAGGGCATCTGAGGGGCATGTTGTGTTTGTGAAAAGCAAATAGTAGCTCCCTCCCTGCAAGGACCCTGAAGAAGGCCAAAAGGCAAGTAATTCTGAACATGGCAGCTATTTGGGGGTCTCTCCTGAGCTCAGTCCATGTTTTATTGGGCTATTTCTCACCTTGGCTGACTGTTATCACCACTTTAGAGCTAAATGCACTGCAGCATTGTGCAGCCTACAGGACCCAGGATGGCATAACCAGTTGGGCTTGTGGCCTCACACATCAGAAGGTGGGAGCATAAGGATGAGAGCTCCACTTTCTAAAGAGGCCAGTTCATCTGAAGGAGGATGTGCCCAAAGCCCAGCTGGGTTAGTGGACTTGTGAGCTCTCCTGGCTTAAGCTCAGCCTGCTGACTTTGCACAAGGTTGGCTTCAGAGCACTCATATGAACCAAGGGAGAGCTGTGCACAGCTACTGGGACTGTTTGCATGCTGGTCAGTGACAAGATAAGGACTTTTTTCAGGGAGATTGCAGTTTGCTTCAGACATCTTCTGGGGCTGTTTTAGTGAAAATGTCCCAAAACTCCTATACCAGTATGACAGAGGGGCAGCAGCAGCAGGAGATGCCACATACCCCTGGAGTAAGTTTGCAGCCAGATGCATTACAAGGTGGAACAGCACCCTGGACCACTGTTTTCCCAGAACGATTCAGCTAAAGCCCCCAAAAAGGGTGGATGTCAAGTCTGGAGCATCCTTTACACAGCCCTAGGACATCATTTTATCAGCATGCTTGGGCAGCAAAGAAAAAATCCGCTCAGGAAGCTAAGGAGCAAATTTACCTCTAGGATAACTGATCCTTGGTGCAAATCATAGGGTTTTCCTCAAGAACTGTATTGCTATTGTTTGCAGGGGGAGCAAGGGGTGCCCATAGAGCTGTCTTCAAACTGGGGTCCCCACCAGCAGCTGTTCTTACACGCACACTGCAAAGATCTTGGAGTAAGAAGTGCTGGGAAGCAGCAGGAGGAGGAAAGAGCTGCATTTATCTGGCAGATCTTTGTAGTGGGGCTCCACTCAGGGCTCCCCCAGTGCAATCTCACCACCACTCTCACAAAGTGCTCCTATGAGAGCAAGGAGCATGACACAATGCATCAATCACTCTGGGCATTCATCCCACCTGGGCCTCTCAGCGCGATCTGGGGAGCAGCGCTTTCAATCAGGCAACATTAAAAATAAAGAGAGATTCTCTTTTCCATTGGCATCAGCAAAAAAAGAAAGAAGAAGAAGATGCCAATTGAACCCAAGGGCCTAAATAGCATCTTTCACTCCGTTTTCTATGGGCTCCCAAAACTATGGGAGAAAATTGAAATGTCTCTTTCTGTCTCCTTTTCTTTCTTTTTTATTTTAATAATTCCTGGTATGCAAGGCCTTGTGCCAGGGCTGGTATTGTGGGTGATGAATCCTGAGTCAGGCGGCGGGGAGGTTTGTGTCCTATCAGCGTGTGCTTGCCGTGGTTTGGGATAATGCGCCTGCCGGCTTGTCAGGTGCTGATCAGGAGCAGGAGGGGTGGGGGGACTGAATGCATTTTTGATTGCTATAATTGCCACAGATTGGATGCTTGAGAGGAGCTAATTAACAAGGAGGCTATGGGCGGATTATACTTGCAGAACAGAATCCCAGCAGATCTTTTCCCTTTGTGCCACATGTATGAGATCATTGGTAGGTGATTATGGCTGTGAATACGGTGCTAATTTACTTTGCACGTCTGACGAAAATCCTGTTCATATTAAACCACGGAGGCAACTTAAAGTGACCCAGTTCAGAGGGGAAGGACTGCCTTGCTGCTAAAGCACTAATCCCAAGGCTAAGCTCCTGAGGCCTCCTACTTTCTCTGAGTAACTGTGGCTAACAGCTTTTCCCCCTGCCTCAGTTTCCCTCCCTACCAAAGAGAGAAGATGAGCTCATAGCTATGGGTGTTTACAAGGTGCTGTGCACCCTCTTGGGGAGGATGCTATAAAGGAAAGAGGGGGAGTGTCATCATGCCACAGGAGCAGATCAAATAGCGCAGCAAAAATAGCAGCCAGAAAGCTCCGCACTTGGGAAAAACACACGCCTTTGTGAGCACTCTGGCTCTCAGAAGAAAGAAGTGCAAGCAGCAGCCCCAGCTGTTCCTGCAGCCTCAGGATTAGGCAGAACTGACAGGCAGGATTAGCTCTGCCATCCTGCTCCTATGTTGTTTCACCAACTTGTCTCCTACATTTTCCCAGGCTTACTTTTGGTCCCTGGGACCCTGAGCAGGAGAGGAGCAAAAGTTTCTCCTTAAAGGTAGCACTTTTCCTGTCGGAGATGCTTGGGCTGGGGTTTAACCCTGGCTCTGATTTCAGGGCAAGGCTACACTTATTTTCCTCTCTGTCTGCTGGGCATTCCTGGTGACCAAAAGTGAGGAGCTGCCCTATAGCTGTGTCCCGACATACCAGCCAGGGAAGAATAACTGGTTACAGAGATTGAGCATTCATCATTCATCCATCCATCCATATCCATCCACCCACCCCTCCCTCCACCCCTGAGGGTTTTAGGAATAGGTTAGACTTGATTTGGAGAGCTGGAGAAGGGTTCATCTGGAGTCTGCTGTCTGGGATGGTGGGTATTAGGATGGGGAAAATTGGAGGGCTTTGGCTTTTCCAAGCAAAGCAGAAGTTTCCTGGCAGGACTGCTTTGCTGGGGTCAGGCAGCTTGGTTAAGCACCCACAGACTCTTTTAGAGAGTTGCACTATTCCTTACAAATAAATTCTACTCTTCCATTCAAAATACAGAAGTAACATTTGCAGATTTAGTTGCACCTTTTATAGCATTGACTAATTTTCACTTGAAATGTTTTCTGCACTTTACAATGATTTTTTCTTTGTGTGTGTGTGTTCTCTTTTTTTTAATCAAAGTCAGCATTTTCATAGGAAAAGAAAAACCATTTTCAAGGGTTTTTTCCTTTAACTGAAGTCAGCGTTTCAGACTCAAATTATACACAGGGAGTTGATCCATGGAAGGAAGAGGTTTATTTTACTACAGTCATTTTTTGATTAAGGTTACTGTTTCAGTCATAATGGCTCCCCGTTGATAAAAGAATGAAAATATCACTGGAGGATCTAATAGGAATACAGTGTTTCATAATATTTCCTCAAGTTTATTTCATTGTGTGCTTAGTTAATGTGCTTGGTATGACGGTTCCTAGAATACAGAACTCCACAGCCAGAGTGTCAAACAAGCCTTTTCCTTTCCCTGTATTATTTCATGGCTTACACTACTCTTCCTTTCTGCACAGAGGCCATCTGCATATGCTCTGCCCTTGTCCCTGTAGGAAGAGAGAAGAGATGCACAGAGGCCAGATTCAATCGTTATCTTGTCTAAAAGCATTCACAGACAGTCAATCCCGCCTCTCAATAAATGAAATATTTCCTCTCCAGTTTATCTCCCTGGGCTCCAGCAGCCCAGATTGCTAATTGGCATCAGCCTTTTCCCTCAACAGAACAATCATTTCTCATTCATGGATTGTTCTCTAAAATTCCATCAGGAATTCCTCGTAAAGAACCAGGGCTTAAGCTTGGAATAAAACTCACAAAATAGATGGGGCCGAGGCTTGGTGTATTGTGGGGGAACAGACCTGCCCATCACCAGGTACCTGTATCCCTCATGAAGAGAGGGTGGCTCTACCTAGCACTCTGCTCCCAACCCACCCCGGCTCATTGACACAGAAACCATTAATGACACTTTGGTCCAGATCCCAGTTTTAATGCTGGCGATTTTCTGACAATGTTCTGACCCCAGGTTTTTTTTTTGAGTTTTGGAGGATTTTGAGCCATGCCCCTGTCATACTCAAGTTTCTCTTTTTGAACAAATCCTCCTTTTTTTAATTTTTTTTTCTCTCCGTAGTAAAATGTTTTCCACCCCTCCAGGATAAACTCTGGAAATTTCCTTTGGAAAGTTGGACAATGGATAGGGTGGAAGGCAGGGATCAAATCCAAAAACACGGAGTCACCTCCAAAGTGATGGTAAGTTCAGGGGGAGGGTGGTGGTGGGAAGAGGGAAGGAAGACTCACAAGAGGATGTCGTAAGGGGTTTGGCCTTTTATAATCATTCACATTGAAACATTGGCATGATTTGCCCTAATTTCTAAGCACAATATGTATCTCTGGTGCTGAGGAGAGACAGGTTGTCACAGATGTGGAATAGGCTGGGCAGAGATACCAGCAGTGCACATTGCTGAAGGAGCCACTAATGTGGCATACTGGCATTTGGGCTTATCTCAGGCTGACTTCTGAATTAAAAGTATTTCCAGGTGCTCTCCTTCTCCTGAAGCAGTTTGTTACTTTATTATTAGGATTGATTTTTGTTCTGTTGGGCTCTGCCTTCCCCCACTGAGCCGCCAGAGAGGCCAAATCCTGCGCTGGGAAGAGGAGGGGGTGGCCGCAAAGGCATAGCCTTGTCTCCCCAGAGCACTGGTGGGGAAGCAGGCACAGGGCTGGCTGATAAGGGAGGGGAGGAGAGATGAAGAAAGGCCCGATGACGAACCTGGCCCAGACAATGAAGCGCTATCCAGGCATGCAGGCTGGCTGCCCTTGGAGTGCACAGCCCAGATAACAAAGCACCGCGGGCCTGAGACCACCTCCTGTAGGCGTCAGGATGCTCCTGTCCCCTCCATCACTTCCCAGCATCCCCATTCCCAGGCACAGCTTCTGGGGGGTGCCAAACGCTGCTCCAGCTCTGGGTCCCTCTTTCCAGCCCCTCCGCTATGATGTGCAGGCAGCATTTCTCCCTGCTGACAGCAGCCCTCCCCATTCCTGCCTCCACAAAGGGCTCTTGTCCCTCTCATCCTTAAGGAAAGAAGAGTCCCATTAAATACTATAAAGCATTTAATGGCCAATGGGTACAATGAATGGATTTCTTTATGACTGCAATGATCATTAATGAAACCTTAGGGTCCCTGTTGGGACCTTAGAGCAGAATAAATGACCTCTTGCTAGTCATTGTCTCCCTGGTTTCTAAGACTCTGCACCAGAAATGATCCAGCTTCATTTAAGGAAAATAAGATTAAAAACAGATTAAAGTAAAAGCACCTCATGCCCTTGTTCTGATTCAACTGTGATGAAAAACAGACCATGAAGTAACTTTATAATGGGAGGAAGCTCATTTAAATATTCCCCTCCCAACAGAAAGAGATTTAAGAATTAAATGAATGAGGAGATTTTCTCTTTAATGAGATTAGCCTTTTATAATTGCTCATTATGGACCACTCAAGAGATTTGGAAGAAAAAAAGTTATACAACACACCTGGAAAACACCACATTAGAAACCAGCAAAACCCGTCCCTTCACCATCAGTTCCAAAAAGTGAAAGTCAAACCAGTTTCCACTTACAGATCACTCATCTAAAGTGGCTGCAATTCCTTCAGATCCTCTCTGCAATTACATGGCTTTATAAAGAAAGCACAACAGAGGCTTGAGATTTGCAAACCTTATTACATTTGCTAAAAATTCTCCCCTTTCCACATGGAAACACAGAATTTATTTTTGAGTGTCAGCTGTCTGGCAAGGCCATGTGATTTCAGTTCATCTTCCCAAATCTCAGCCCTACCAAAATATAGACTGGGCAGCACCATCCCTTCTGGGTTCAAAATGCCAGCTCAAATTAGAAGCGTTATGGGGAGTTTAGACTAGAAGTTTTGTGTCTGAACTTGAAGCATTTGGGTCTGAAATCCTAGCTTTGGGCTGAATAATACCAGGGTAAGAACACACACACATGTATTGTTTCATCCCTCTCTGGCTGTTATTTATATTTAGTGTCAGGCCCTTTTGGATGCTCTCAAACTAATATTCAGAGCAAGCATTTCTTACAAAGTGGGATTGAGCAGTTGCTTTCCTCATTCCAGCTGATGGGAGCAGGCACTAAATGAGATCAATATCACTCTTTGATAGCAAGTGTTCCTCCATGTGCTGCGTATTCCCAATGATCCTCTTGCTCCTTTTCTTTATCTCTTCACCTGCAGCGGTGCCATGGACCAGCACTCAGCAGCCAGCAGAGCCGGCACACAGGCATCTATCAGCCCTGTGTTGCGGGATGGATCTCGCACCTTTCACATCCCTAGATCCCTTTTCCAGCCATTCTATCAGGATGTACAAAAGCTACTAAATACAGGGAGAGAGTCCACTCTCTGAAATCTGGCTGCCTCAGAACTGAGCACATCATCTGTGTAATCTGTCCTGTCCTCCCTGCCATCAGAGGGGAGAGAGGCATTTCCCGAGGAGGCTCTGCTCCACTCCAGGATGGAGTTCAAGGCAGGTGGGACAAAATGAGTGTGCCAGGGTGCCACTTTCTCCCTTTGTCTCCTTCAGGATCAGCCCAGACCAGACCCCTCACTCTCAGGGGCTGCTGTCAAGCGAGATGGATCCTGACCAGGATCCACTGGGTTTTGATAAGGCACAGGCGCTGTGCAGCCATAATGAATACTGGAAATCCCTGCTGGCTGTGACGCTGGAGGTCAGGATGGGTGGCCACAGCCATGTCCCCATGCAGCTGTTGCTCACAGAAGTGGCCAAAGCAGCTCACCAGGGCCATCAGCTGTTTGGCACGAGGCAGTGGTCATCACACCGGTGACTGCTTACCCACTGCTGGAGCTGCTCAGCCCTTTTCTGTTGGGTTTTTTTCTTCCAGCTTCTCTTTGTTATCAGAAGTGAGGTCCATTTCCATTTCTGCAGCTGTTAGGTCTGGTTTACTTTGATTTATACTTCCTTTCCGTGTTTGCAAAGGCAAGCAGACATCAGCTACCCACTGATTGCATTCCCTTGTAAATTGGTGCTGGTACCAGAACCAGTGGAAAGTGAAAAGTGCCATTAATGAATTCCACATTTCATCTCTATCCACCCACCACCTGACACTGTGTGCTCCCCCCCAAGCTCATGGGGGCCTGGGAGATGCTCCTAATCATATATCAGATAAGAGAAACTCAGCTTAACCGTTCTTGGCCTTGAATGCATACAAATGGGCTTTATGTTAATATTTGCAAATAACTTCTTAGAGGAGAAAGATATCTCCCAAGCTTTTGGTCTTCTGGGGTTCTCCAGGCAACAAGGTGGACAGATGCAGCCATCAGCACAGCCCAGGGATGGGGACAGAGGCAGAATCAGAAATATTCAGCTCGATTTACCCAGTTGAAGGGAAAGGTAGGAACCCTGTGAGGTCCTGGCAACCCAGAGCACCCAGAGAGCACCCCATGGGAGGTCTCCTGAGTGGAGCTGGTCAATGTTTTCTCAGTGAATTGAGAGGGGGAGGGTTGCTGTCAACCAGACTTTCAGGAGGGCTGGAGCTATTTGAGAATTCAAGTTAAATGCAGCAAGGAGTTTAGGTGGAGATGAAAAGAGGGCATTTTGAGAGAGAATGTAAAAACATTTTCTCACTTTCTTCCCTCCCCCCCCCACCATCACAGGGTAATTTTATATTTTTCTTCTTCAAAAATTGCCCCAATTTTCTGGAGACACTAAAACAAAACACAGACAAAGAAACCCATCTGCTCAGATTGAGTAGAAGGTGGGGGCTGACTGGAAGCCACCTTTTCCTATCTTTGTTTTCANTGTGGGGGGGGGCTGTTCTTGGAAAGTGGGAAAAAGCCCTCTTTTTTACCTCATCCAAGTAGTTCTTCACAGACAGACACTGACCTTACCACTCTTTTAGTGAGCCAGCTCCTGCCCTGGAGTGGATAAGGATGGAGTAGCTGGGACAATGTCCTGTCAAAGACCCCTATTTCTAGGCCTCCAGGATGTACGTAGAAGCAAAGTTCATAAGGAAAAGAGGAGAATTTGCCAAAATCACTGCTGGGGTGGCAGTGACCTACTCTCCACCATCCTCCCTGAGCTGGCTGCCACGGGAGCAATGCCTCTGTTGTCCCCATCCCCACAGCATGGCAAGGGAGAGAATTTCATTCCTTCCATGCTGTCACCTCAGCACCATCTACCTCTGCTAGAGACTTGGAAATTAAAGTAATAAACAAAGCAAGCAACACTGCATGTGGAGGCTAATGTACCATAATGCTCTGAACACACAGGCAGCCACTGCCTCATGCTGAGAAGAGAGGATATGTTTGAAAAATGTATTTTCCTTTGACAGCAGTTATTTTAACATTGTCTTTCTTTTTTTACTTCAAATAAGGTATTTACTTTCCCCCAGCTCATAATCTCCTTACAGAGGAGAGCAGAGGGTGGTGGGGAAAGGCAGAACAATTACACTTTTTAACACAGTCAAGGTTGGTGGGATTTAAATCATGGGAAAACAAACAGAATTTAACTGCCTGGCTGAAGTCACATTCGTGTTGTGGATATTTATGGCAATTGTCACCAACAACAGGAGATGAGATGTTGCTGAGAGCCCGAGTGCTGGCTTGGGAGCAAGAGCTGGCTCAGCCCATCAAGGTGTGATCTTTGAAGCAAGGGTGGGATGTGTGTATGTGCATCCTTGCGTGTGTCCTGGTGTGTTTGGTTGTGCTTGGTCCATGTATTTAGTGGCTATCCTTGAAAGACCTTTGCTGAGCTGCCAGGGAAGCCCCTGTTTAGCATCCTCCCCAGGAGCCAGGTGGGCACACAGCACACACATGTCCACCTGCACACTCAGTCTGGGTCAACACCCAGTTTACCCTTTCCCTGCAGTGAAGATTTGCTTAGGGACATCTAAGTGAACCCATTTCTGGAAAGAGGCAGCCTGGACTCCTTTCAACATCCAATCCACATGGTTTGGATATAGTGGGTGTAGCTGGGACCAGGGACACAGCAGCCGCTAAATATCAGCTGCTTGTATTTCACTTCCCTAAGCATCTCCCCTCAGCCAGTTGAGCAGGGTCCTAATGGGTCAATTCCCCATCAAAGTCATCGGATCTCCACACTGGGAAAATAAACCCCACACTGCCAGAATTATTGAATTGTTTCAAAGGATAAAATCCACTTAAAAATCACCCTTTTCCAATTCCCAAACGGGTATGCCCATGTTAATGAAGTGAAGTGCTCTCACCCAAAACAGGTCCAGCAGGGGAAAGGGTTTTAATGCACTGAGCGGGAGGGAAAAACCAACTTTCAAGTAGAAGAGCGCTGGCTGGGTCCCCTGGGCCTGGGCAGGGGCACAGTTTTCAGACCTGTTTTAATCAAATTGCACTTAAAAAGCAGAAAGGGAAAAACTCTCTGAGAAGTCTGACCCTCGGGCGCCTCAAAGATGAGGGCGCAAAGTATATCATATACTGAGTCAGAGGAAAGAAAAGGGCATGGAAGGAAAAGAGCATCTCTCATTTTGGAGGTAAAAAGTAAAGGAGAGAAGGGGCCAGACAGATCATCTACTGGCTGGTGGAATTGGATTCAAACCCATCTCATGGCACGATGGCTCCAAATGGGACCCATAAGTCTTCCCCAGTGGGAGCAGCTTTCACCTGGACTTCAGCATCCCCTTTTCCAGCTCCCTGCTGTGATCATACTCCATGCTTGGGTTTATTTGTGTTGGAGGCTCTGCAGGGAATGAAGAACCTGAGAACTCATTGCACTTGAAGAACGAGACAAAATAATATCAACATCAGTGAAAATAAACCAAACATGCATGAAAAGAATGGGAAATAATTTTTTTTCTGCCCTCCGGACAACACTCTGCAATGGAGAAGTGGGAGGTGGAAGCTGAAGTACAACTGTCTATTGCAATGTGAATATTGAAATTCCAGAGGCACCAAGCACATCTGCACAGATGGGAAAATTATAGTTACTGCACTTGAGTGGTATTACAAGTAATTTTTTTGCACCCCGAAAAACAACTCAATTGTGGGAGGAATGTGTCAGTTGCAATTTTGTAACTTAATGAAATAAATCAACCAGATGGAAAGAAGACGTGAAGATGAGCCCACACAGTCTTGTGGGAACACAAAGGCCACACGGAGCCAGTTGCTGGGAAGACAAGAACTTGTCTGGAAGACTTTGGAGCCACCGTTGGTGTGACAACAACAAATTCCCCGAGTGAGGAAGCATCTTTGAACTTTCTCCAGTTTCTGGGGCTGAGGTTTCAGGAATGCATGGCCACAGAGCTACGAAAAGGCAACTTCTTGCTCAGCTCACAGTGATCTCAGAGGACTCTGGATGGAGCTTTGCTGCTCTTGACCTGCTGGGGTACTGCAGTGTCTCTTAAGGGGAGCAAAACACAGAAACGTAGGAGGCTGGTATCTGTCAGATGAGCAGAGAGTGACAGCAGGAAGAGTCAGAGCCGTGCAGAAAGGCTGGGAGGAACAGCAAAGATGAGGAGACACAGCCAATGCTCACCAAAGTCCGAGGAGACTGAGTAAACAGAGAGCAGAAGAGCCAGAGCAGGGCTGGCCAAATGCTGCACTGCTCCCTCGTCACATAAAGGAGGTAGAAAATGTGTGACAGGTAAAACACAAAGGAGCATCTTTCCACACCAAAAGCCCGAGACAGCACATCCTTTGGCCAACTATACGTAACACCTGCCTAAAATAACCCCCAAAGGCCACAGCACCCAGTTCTCCAGAGAGGAGATTTTACAGCAGGAAATTGATTTCCAGAGGCTCCCTCATTAATTTTCATGGCACCCACAGTGTGGGTTTAGAACAAGCAGAATTATTAATGTTCAAAGTTACCCGAGCACTGTCGGGAACACAAGGCCCTCTGAGAGTCAAAGCAGGACTGACAAATTGAGGAAGGAAAAGTCAGAATAGAGTGAGTGCATCCTTCAGGGCTCAGCTGCCTTTGTCTCCAGAGACAGGCACAGGGAGAAAAGCAGAAACCTCGGAGAAAAGGTCCCTTGCCCTTTGATTTGCTCTTTTGTTTGGTAAGGAAGAAATAGCATAGATATTTAGCTTTTAAAAGGTGAGAAAATTGTCTAATTGCACTAGTTCAGAGCTGCCCCACTTCTAAGCCACCCCAGGCTTTGAGGGAGCAGGAGAGCAGGCAATTAGGAAGGGCTAAATATTCCCCAGGGGTAGAGCTCGCCACTGTCTGGTGATGCTGATATTGCCCTAGAAAACACCTTTGAGCTTCAGTGACATCTCAGATAATTAATGAGCAAACCAGCCCAAATCTCCCAGATTGAACTATCAGTTCTGGTCAGACATACACCAGTATCCCCAAAACTGTCCTGAACTATCTCCTGGCTAACACAGGAGGAGGGATAAAGTAACCATAAAGGCATCTCTGCCCATCAATCATCTATCTGCCTTGACACAAACAGCCCCATTTCCAGGTATCTCAGTGATTTTGGGCTGCTCCATGTCCACAGTCTGCTCCTGGCCACCTCCAGCTCTTTCTAACACTGGCCCCTTCCTTCCATCTCCAGACACAAGACCCAGCCACGGTGAGCTGGAGGATTATGCTGTGCCAGGGGATACTCGCTGACTGGCACCACGTCACCCGTGATCTCGCCCCGTTGGAGCAAGAGGAAATAACCACCATTTGTTAACATGCCAATGGTTCTTTACACTGCCTGATTAAAAAATAATTACCCGCAGCCATTATTGAGCACTCTTGCAAATGAGCTGTGGGAAGCTGCGACCATGCGCTTAGCACACAGTGTGTCTTGCTTGTTTCAATATTATTTTAATTAAGTACCTGGGTAAAAGGCCTTTCTAATGTAACTTTCTTTTCATAAGTGGAAAGCAGGGCTCCTTGCTCAGCTGAGCGATGCCAGACCGGTACAACCCAGTGTCATTCTCAGCTACTTCCAGGGTAGTGGCACAGCAGGACACACTGATTATTCAGATTCAGGAGGACTGATCTTACACAGAGCCAGGCCCACATGGGAAGAGAGCCCTTCTGCACCTAAGGGACACAGTCACAGCAGATAGCTGGAAGGCATCACTGCCCTCAGACCGATCAGCTGGGGCCACCTGGGTTGGTTTGGGATGTGGATGGGATGGAGGTGGTGGCCAAGGACATGCCTTCTGGCTGAGGGATTTTGGGCCAGTTCTCCTGCCGGCAGAGGAGACCAGCACTGCCGAGGCAAGTCCCTCATTCAGGCAAGAAAAGAGAACTTCAGTTGGAAGAGCTCTGGGAGATCTTCATCCCACTGCACGACCTCACACCCCCAGCACAGCTTCACTTACCATGGACATTTTTTCCCCCCCTTCCACAAAACAATTCACAAAAAAAATAGAGAAGGGGTGGAGGGGAAACCCACGTGTGATGGTTGCCCATCCACCTCCTGCAGCTGCCTTTGTGTGTGACTCAAAGCAATCACATCAGGCTGTTCCACCACTTTCTTATTTACGTGTTTTCTTCTTCCCACATCCCAGGCAGGACTGTATTTACCCCATCCTTTAT